>WBMW01004944.1:1653066-1727672 GCA_013396635.1 Penelope pileata
TGATCTAGTACCAGATCTGGAGGTTGGTGGCCCTGCCTGCAGCAGGGGGGTTGGAACCTGATGATGCATGGGGTCCCTTCCAACCCGGGCCATTCTATGATTCTATGATCTCTGCAAATGTAGTGAAGGATTTGTGTTATGAAGTGCTCCTGTCTGGTTAGTATGGTGAGAGGTGCAATACATCTGGTGTCTATCAAAGAGGAGATTGGAAAGATGATTCAGTGATTAGCAAAATGAGTTCTAATGAGACTTAATAGTTCTGTATAGAGAATCCCCAGAGAAAGGTGGAGGTTTAACTTTGGAGCAGCTCTAGCAAGAGCTGAGTGACAACTTTATATCTGCAATGAATCACTGAAAACTGGACATTAATCCTTTCATTGCATTACAGTTACTGCAGCTGCAATTGTTGCGATAAAGGTGAAACAATGGGCTAGCAAATAAATTCCATTTTTAATTGTGTGCTCTCTAGACAGATAATTACATTTACTTCACTTTTATAGTCATATTAGTTACTAAAAAATGTATGTGTCTGGTATAAGGTTAACTACCATAATATGTCCTTTTCCTTTCTAAATTGTCTCTCTCATAGGAGTGAGCATAAAGGTTTTTTTCTTTTTTTGCTTGTTTGTTTCTTTTTTAAAAAAACGTTTTTGTGGCTTTTTTATTTCTAAACCATACTAACATAGTCAATTAGAAAATGTCATTGTACATCAAGGGCAAAGATTTGTTTTTTTAAAATGCGACTTACAGAATCATTAACCCTCTTACCTTCCTGTTGCAGCTTAAATATTCACATATCCTCATTGCAGATTCAGTTAGACAGCAATAAGTTTCCCAGAAAAAGGCTTAAAAATGACATTCTGCCAAGCTGTTTACTTGGCCAAGTACAGGAACAGGATGGACAAGCCAAGCAATCATTCTAGAACACACTGGTCCCAAAGAGAGCTCTGTCTTTACAGGGACCTGCATCTTCCAAAGGTAATTTGGAAATGTTTCTATTGTGTTTTTCAAAACAAAATAAAATGTAATTTCTAATTGACTTTCCTCAAATAATAATCTTAAAATGTTGACAAGTGCTGTAAACACCATCTGCTTGGGACATGTCCTTTGTACAGTGACAATGCTGGAAACTTCTTGTAGAAAGTTCTAAAGTCTTAAACATTAATTCCAGCTCAAAGGAGATCCCTTTGCAGAATTGTATATTTTTCTCTATCCAAAAAGTGCTACAGCATCGATTTTTTTTTTCCTGATTAAATATTGCTGGAGAGAAAATAGAAATAACAAGAAAATTGGCACAAAACTTTAGGCCAAGCGCAATACTTTCTTGAGGAGAATGTGGCTCAACTTTTGTCACTGAAAGCTGATTCCTCTTTGTAAAGATTTTGCAGGTTGGAAGCAGGTCTGAATTTTAAGAGTAATCCCAATGAGAGTTGAGTTAAAAATGTGATGTGATCACTTCTATGGAATGGAGTGATGTAAAAGCAGAATTTGGTCTGCTGTCTTCAGTGGCATGAAGGAAGGAAAAAGAGTTTGCCTGAGAAGGATTTGGTTTAGATTCCAAACTGCTAGGACAAATGTAGTTATTTTAATAACGAAACAGCTCTGGAATGTAAAAATTTAACAATGAACAGTCACAGCACTGTGTTATGTGTTGCTCAGAATTGGCATAGCACTGTGAATTTTTATTTTGGTGTGAATAGGGAGAAATTTCCATGATGTTCAAAAAAAAAACCACGCATCCCATAGGGACAAAAAGAGATTGGTGCTTGGTCTGGAAGGGAGCTGGAACTTGGACATCAAATGGAGTTGACTGGAATTGCTTTGATCTTCTTCCGGGAAAGCTATAGATTCAGGCATACAAAAAGATTAATCTCTTGTCAGTTTTCTTTGAAATGTTTTAGCTTTTCGTTAAAGGTAAGAAATATTTTGTCAGTGCAGTGATTCCACTTCTGAGACATTTTCTGTTGAGAAGATTTTGACAGAACATTTTTGAACAGCTTTGTGTTTAATGACTTGTCACTGAACTGAAGCCTCTGAACAGTAGAGAAATGTTTACAACAAAAAAAAAATCACTTGTAAGTAATAAGGGAAAGTTTGGTTCAATGTGTTTTTGTGAATCTGTTGTATTTCACAGAAGTGAAGAAATATCTGTGAGAAGTGAAAACTTGCTTGACATGCAAATAGGTTGTGAGTGTTTTTGCTTCATGGTGAACAGCATGAATCCACACACCTACCCTGCTGCAGGGCAGAGAGCCCGAAATCTGGAGTGACTTAGAGCCTGACGTTGATGTTCCAATGTGTTCCAGAAAACCTCTTGAAAGCATAGGATCACCAAAGGACAGTTTACAGGCACCTTGTCTAAAGTATCAAGGAGCAAACCTTATGGATTATGATTTCCTGATGTCAAGACTGTGTGCTCCCATGAAGCCTGAGCAAGATTTTTAGAAAAAACAATTCAGCGCAGTGGATAGGACAACATTGTTATTAATGTGCTCATCCTACAAAAGGATAAAGCCAAAGGGATAGAGAATTCTCTGTTCGTTTCTCTAACTTCTTTTTTTTTAAAGAAAAAATGCACTGAAGATAAATTGAAAGAAAATAAAATATAAAACAAGAACAGTAAGTTACTCTAGGGAATTTTTTTATAGATCCATTACTTCCACTTCAATCCATGCTTCAAGGCCTTAAGGTGAACAAGGCCTTCCTGATGTGCATAGATTAGCTATAGAAAACATGCCCACTTGGGCCTTATTGCTTAATTAACTGTCGTATAAATCATTGATGTACCATGATGGCACACAAGAGGATACAAAAAAAATTATTATAGAAAACTATCAGTTCAAACCAGCTGTCTCTTTTTATAGATTAGCTGAAGTTTTCAGCACCTAAAAGGAAGCTGAATGATGGATGAATGAAAGAAGGAGCAGTCAGCCAAAAGCAATACAATTAGTAAATTGTCACTATGTTTTTAAAGCACAAGATTGCCATGGATAATGCTCCCAGGGGGGAAAAAGTTTATTTTCAAAACTCAGCTTCTGTGAGAGGATGTTTTGCAGGTGACAGTGGTACTTTTAACCAGAGGTTCTACAAATAGGAGTAAAAATGAATGGGATCTCACTATTTAAGCTTTAATAAATCTCATCAACTCAGTTTAAATGAGTGTGTAAGCATTATGCTAATTTAAGATTTGGAAGAGATGTAATTATTTATAGTGAATTAAGAACTATGGAGTGGTTGCAATGACAGGTCCAAGATAGTTTGAGTCAGAACTGATCTGCCCAAGTGAAATAGAGACACTCAATTTAAGTCATTAAAAAAAAAAAAAAAAAAAAAAGAAAAGAAAAAGCATCTGGCTCAGATTTTAAGATGAGTTTCTTTGCAATCAAATGCAATTGAGTTGGGGGAAGAGGAGATATAGTAAATGTAGGGATATTCTTCCTTTGGAGCTTGTATCATACTTGAAAAAATTTGTGATCACTTTATTCAGAGACTGTAGGACTGTGCTATGGTTGTGCATGAAGGCAGTAAAATCTAGTTCTATGTAATAACATGGAACTAGAAAAGTACTTGTCTTTGTAAGGTTATCAGGTTTTAAAGCTTGTGACATTTCTCACTCTCCTATACTTTTTTTGTAAAATCACATTCAAGCCAATTCTTTACTATCTAAGACAAAATAAGTGTAAAATTTCCAGGGAGGAGAAGAAAAATTTAAATGAAAACTTAAGCAAAAATAGTAGCAATTATTTATTGTAATTCTAACTTCCGCCATCTCCTTTTTTTTACAATCCGTGATTTGGGAGAAGGGGAAACTGATTCACGCTGTTCAGCATGGCTGGCAATATGATCACTGCAAAGTGCCAGATGTTCAAAGCCCAAGCATCAGAGGGAAAGCATGAGTAATTCAGTGGTGTTTCTTCTTATTCTGAATACTCCACATCCCCCAGGATTGCAGCAGTGCTGAGCAGCCAGAGGGTTTTATGAATTAGTGGCTCATTCAACTGGAGCACAAAGAATATAACCAGAGATGAAACTGAGATAATAGGGAATTTTTCGCATGTATGCTTCAAGGAAAATTAGTTATCTACAGATGTGTGCTGGAAAGATTTTCAAGGACAAGTGGGCATAATGGCACTGAGGTCACAGGTATGGAAGGACAGGTGGAGGAGGGAATGTCCCATCTGGAGTTTGATCCTCAGCTGCTGGATTTGGGAGGCTGCAAGGAGCACGCATGGCTCTCTGACAGAATGACTAAGATGACCTTTTGGCAGCACCTAGGAAGGCTTTGAGCCACTGGAGGGTAAAGCAGTGACCTTTTCTTGATTGAGATCCGTACAGCTGTACAGCACCAGGTCATGGATGACTTCCTGGACGAAATGGATGGCCTTTTCCTTAGGTGAATTTGTAGCAAATATTTTGTTAGTATTTTAAGTATTTCTTATTCTTCTAGAAGTGGTAGAACTATTTCATGACATGAACAGTAAAAGCATCCCTCGGAGATGATAATATCCAGCTTGGGATTATTGGGCTGCCCAATTTTCCCTGATGTTAAAGCTGACAAAAGACAGTTGCTGATAATTGTTCTACTAACAGTTTGATAGTGAAGCTGTCTGTCACTACTGGGTGTTGTTTCAGTATTTGATAAAGCAACACTAGTTCCCATCGCTGTATTCTTGGGAGAAACGGATAGAAAAGTGCCTCTCCCCCATCCCTTGGCTTTTGTCTCCTCATGTCCCAGGTTATGATGAGATTTTTTGGCATTCAGGGTAGGATGTCAATTAGATTGTTCTTATATTCACCTTTAAGTTACTATTTTGGTAAAAATAACACCCTTTCCATCAGCATTGACTTTGCTGCAGTGTCTTTGTGCCGTCATTTTAATAGCATAGTACATTTGGCAAAAGCTTTCAAACGTAGTGAAAATTACTGCACCAAGATAAAATGGATATTTCTCAATTTCTGGCCCAATGAAGGAAGGAAGAACTTTTCTCCAATCTGAACTTTGAAGAATTTTTTTTGTCTCTTTACCTTCAAGTTAGTTACTTTTCATGGGGGTTTATAAGGGGAAGGCAGAGGGTTTGAATCTTTGGCACTTTTCTCATCTTCATTTGGACTGGAAACTTTTAGAACAAGATGCTTTTTTGTATTTCTTCTTTTTCTTTTTTCTTTTTCCTTTCTTACTGTTACACAGTACAATCCAACGTGGAAAACATGCCCTGCCCAGTGTTACTTCAGTCTTTGATCAAGCTTCTTATTATTGTAGTACACATACTGACCCAGTCAATGTCACCATCCCATTGACTGTTTCTGCAGACGCACAAATCAAGAACCATATTTTCTGTGATGATAGCATAATGTTCCTGTTTTTCAAGTGCTTAGCCTTTTTTCTTGTAAGAAAACAACAAAATACAGGAACAATAATAATTGCAGAAATGAGGTGATTTTGAAATCACATCTACTGGCTATATGTCAATACGTACTGAAATGTTTTAATCTTTTCAAGTGGGACAACTTGACATGTATCCCTGTCTGAAAGTAAAAAAAATAACGTTTTCGAAGAATAAATATTAGATGAGGCTTAGATCTATAACACTTGTTACACTGGAAAGGTACCTTACCACTTAACGTTTCCTATCAAATTTAATCTGTGTTTGATTAGTAGATAACCTGGGTATAATCAATTCAGTTACATGCTGTTCCCTCTGTCATATGGCAAATGTTTGGCAATAAGACACTTGAATGATGCTATACTAAATTAAATTCCTGTATTGCCATTTGTGCTGAGCAACTAAAAAATGTTTCTGTTTTATATTCTGCAGGGTCCATATACATTTAATGTTAGTGATTATGATTTTGTGCTCTGGATCAGTCCATTGGGGATTTTTTTCTGATGCCTTAAGGTAAAATCGAGTTGATCTAATGATAGGGCCTTGTGTGGACAAAAGGCCTGAGCACTGATTTCAGAGATCCTAAGTTCTGCTTTTGTAGGATCTAAATGATTCCCCTCCCCTTGTGTGAAAGCAGACCAAAGATACCAATTTCTTCCTTCAAACACTTTCAGATTTGTGGAACTGCTGTTGATAGGCAGAGAGAGGCAAAAACCTTTTCAAACAAAGTGATCCCAAACTGCTCTTCAGACCAGGAGAAGGAATTCCAGCATTCCAGGTTCAGAGGTGCATCCCCTGAAAAACAAGATCATCATCTACATAATATAAAAAATACTGGGACAAGATAGGGTGGGATGTGGGAAGTCTGGTGGGCAGGAAGTCTTGTCCACTGTACACTAAAAAGCCTCAAGGCAAAAGTATAAATATGCTTTGCAGTAGCCTCATTCTTGGCACAAAGTGTGGAGAAGTTCAATGAAGTCTTAATGCATCTCTCTGGTGATAACGATGTGGTGGTGTGCATGGTGGGAGAAATATTTTATAGGTGTTCTCCAGGAAAGTCCACTGGGCTGTCCAGTGGCACCAAACTCAGGTACTATGCTGTTTAGAGATGGAAAATCTGGGAGTTCTGTTGCCACTCTTTGTGATGTTGTTCATCAGGATATGCAAATATACTGAAGTGGTCACTAACTTCGCTTAGTTTTAGCTGCCCACGTGCTAGGTATCTAATCTAAGATGGGCTCCTGCTCAGATTATTGGGAGAATATCAGACACCTCTGGAGAATGGGTTAAGCCATCCTAAGACAGACAAGGCATGCTGACAGGATCACATTGCTTTATATAGGGGAATGTTTTGCATCTCTTTTGCCCAGAGGGGGCTTGTGGATAATTAATATAGACAAGATGACTCAGCTCCAGATCTTTGTGGTTGAGGGTAGTGGAGATAAATTTCCCCTTAGCTAACCAGAACTTAGCCAGGAGTGTAAATACAGTAATAGGATGCTGTATCCTGAAGCTCCCAGCTGGAGAACTCTGACCTGAACAACCAACTGGTAGTGGAGATTTTTACATGCTAATTAGTGATGTTTCTTTCTCTGAACAGAGCATAAATTATTGAATGCTCAATTTTTATGACCATATCCTGAGAGAAAGCTTTTGGTAATAGGCTGTAATAGACCTATTAAGTCTCTTCTCAGGATGATCTATGACGTGATTTACCCATTAATTTAGTTGTCATATCTCCTGAAAGCATAATGTAAATCTAGACAAGAAAAGGGGAGTAGGGAGTAGGGCCTGTCTGGTGGAAGCAAGCAGGAGAAATAACAGGCAGAAGTTGAGACAGTAGGAAGGCTTTGCCATCCTGCAGGATAAAAGGAGAGAATGGACCAGGTGTGAAGACACTGCAAGAGAAGAAGGCCAGGGTGCAAGGCAGTCCCTATGGAAGAGAGGGAGAAGGCCCTGTGAGTCACATGGGAAATGCACACTGGAGTCTGCCAAGGTGCCCCACAGCTTCACATGCACCCAAATCCATCACCAAGAAGTGAGAAGGTTGTGTGGAGCCAAAGTTGTGCAATTGTCAGCATAAGCTGTCAAGGAGCGCGGTAGTCTTCACTTTTTCATTGTCCATTTGTTATATTCCTTCTGTCTTTGATTGCAGAATACTGCTCTTTTCCCAATCCATAATCAACAGGCAACACAGCACAAGTCAACGTGGTTCAACAGCTGTACAGCAGTGTAGGAGTTACTGCAGTTCCAATAACCTTGGGTTGAGGGTCATACACAAAGAGCAGATTATTGACTCCTGGAATATGAACTCTGCAAAAGGTTTTACTAGGAAAAGATGAACAAGTTTGGGTGAAGGCTTTTGACTGGAAAGTCTTATGATGAATAACTGCTAAAACTCAGCACGAAACAAATGATTTGTTATAATAAGAGTTTATTTTGACTGCTTGTTTGCTGGATTTTGCCTTTAGCTTCATAATGTGACCTTCTTGGAGAGAGAAAAAAATTAAGTGCAATAACTTCCACTCCCAATGAGCTATATGTGATTGCAGAAATAGGTGGATTACAATGAAATTGATTCCTGCTGGAGAAGTACAGAAGTCCTGTTTTGCCCTTCTTGACAAATTAGAAAAACAGTCAACCCTAAAATAGTTTTTAGATGCCTAAACTTCCTCTGATCACTGGAAGTATGTGTGGGGGAGTAGAAATTAGGTGACAAACACCTATTCAGTTCCTAACACAGCAGTTTAAAGGAAGTATTTTACTTCTTCTTCAGTGAAAGTGATTTAAAATGGACTTTTCTATTTCTGTAATAGCCTTTACCACATTGTCAGAAGGAGCTCCTAAGTATTAATAAACTCATTCTTACTATAATGAGGCAACAACAGAGTAAAGGTGGAATGTCATTGTAAAGCATTGAAAAGCAGGGCTGTGACAAGCTGCGTTTTCTTTTGGCAGAGAAGGTTTTGTGCCCCAGCCACACCAGGTGTTCTGGATGTGCTCCACAGTGCTGCTGGTTCTGGCATCTGTTGGGTTCCTCAGCCGACCAATGAGTGCACTGCCCTGAATCTGCATCTCCACTTATAGCCAGCGTGGTTGCCCATAGAACATCTACTGTTGTCAGGACGAATCACCCTTGGGGGAGCAAGGTCACCAAACCAGGAGACACAGTAGTGGGGCTAGATGAACTGCCTTGGTGGGCTTGGGTGGCTCACCGGGTGTAGAGGGATGCTCTTTTTTAAAGTGTGCATGTGGGAATGCAGAGCTCAGGGTACAGAAATGAGTAGATGATTAATTGCACAATTGTATGTCCAGTCATTTGTTCTTATTTTGCCAGGACCCTGGATAACTCACTACAAGATTTATTTGGGTTCATATGCATGGTGGCTTAACCAAGCAGCAGCTCAGCACCACAACGCTGCTCACTCCCCACTTCCATTGGAGAATACGGGAGAGAACTGGAAAAAAACAAAGATGAACTTGCAGGTTGAGATAAAAACTATTTACTAAAACAGAAAAGAAAGAGAAATTAAAGCAGTAATAGTAATGATAATAAAATATATTTACAAAACAAGTGATGCACAAAGCAATTGCTCACCATTCACCAGCCAACGCTCAGACAGTTCCAGCTGCCCCCCCAGCCAACTCCCCCCAGTTTTTAAAGGTTTTTTCACATGATGCCACATGGTATGGACTATTCCTTTGGCCAGCTTAGGTCAACTGTCCTGGATCTGTGCCCTCCCAGCTCCTTGTGCCCCCGCAGCCCTCATCACTGCCAGGACAGCACAAAAGTTGAAATGTCCTTGGCTCTGTACAGCACTGCTCAGCAACAACTGAAACATCAATGTGGGAGAGAATGGTAATTTTAAGAGAGTCTGCGTTGAAAGTATAATTTTTATTTTGATCCCTGTCCTGCTCCAGGCACAAAGAGCATTAAAACTCAAAGAACTTTTGTTTCCTTATATCCTATTCATTATATAGTTAAAATAAGAAGGAAAAGAACATTGAAACAGATGCATATGTATAATAAGGAAGAACAAATAGAGTATGAAAAACACTGCAGTACTGCTGCCAGAACGTAGCTATAGGAATTTCACAGGTACTTATTACTATATTTTACTTGCTGCTGGAATGAGACAGTTTTAAATGCTAATAATGCTGAGATAGTAAAACTGAGAAGGGTTCCAGCATTAACAGAAGTAGTAATCTTCCCTTCTCTCTGATGCATTTGCAAAGTTTATCTCCCCTCCCAGAACCAATCACTGGAATAACAGTGGGTTTGACATTGGCTCTTTTCCAGGGTGGCCACCACTCCAGAGGGCACATATGAAGGGGCAAAGGATGAGGAAGGGACAGGGGTTGTGTAGGACATGGGAAGTTTCAGAGGAAATATGCCTTATATATAAAACAAGAATTTATTGTTAGTATGATCAAAATCGTAACAGTCCAATCTGAGAATCAATAATAGATCCAACTATTTCTGGAAAAGAATATTTCAATGCAGAAAAAGCTTCAACAAAAATATGATAAAAATAATTAAGTAGTTTAAATTGTCATTTTCACCCTGCTCAGTTCCTGGACCTTTTCTGCTTCACCCCTCCCTTGCTTCTCTGAGTTGTAAAGCCAGTGATTTCATTTTGGTGGCGGCAGAGCGGGACCACGGCTGGCTGTCAGCATCTGGAGCCTTGGGTGCTTGGGATTGCTTGAGATTCCTCCCAGCAATCTGGGAGGAATTGGGTGTTCATGGTGGCGGTTTCCTCTTCATTCCACAACCCGCTTGGAGTCATGTCTATGGGTTTTCTAACACCTTTACGCCTTGGTCTTTCCTCATGGGTCCACCTTGTCCAGCTTATAGAGGTCACGAAAAGCTGAGACAGAGCAAGCCTGATCAACCTTCAGAGGCCTAAAACATCNACCTTCACGCCTTGGTCTTTCCTCATTGGTCTGCAACTCCACATCGCAGCCAGATTTGCTACATGTGGTGTGTTTTACGTAAGTTGGAAATACTTGCTATTTGTTCTTTACTCCTAAAGTTGCTTTTGCCCACCTTGTCTAGTTTATAGAGGTCATGAAAAGCTAAGACAGCAAGCCTGACCAACCTTCAGAGGCCTAAAACATCAGTAGTAAGTCGATGGCAATACTGTAACACCGGTTTACGTGGTGGTAACCTGGCCTTTTTCTGCAGTCCATTACCCTTGTACAACATCCAATAGCTGCATTATGGATATTTGAAGAAACATCCTGCCCATCCTTTTAGTACTCATTTATGGGCCTGTTATTCATTTTTATTAAAAAAATCCTTAATGTTAGACATTATTCTAAGAAGAAATCGTTTTTTTTCAGAGATAATTTGACTAAAACCTCTTTGTTCTTCAGACCTCCCACATTA
Organism: Penelope pileata; assembly: GCA_013396635.1. Taxonomy (NCBI): domain Eukaryota; kingdom Metazoa; phylum Chordata; class Aves; order Galliformes; family Cracidae; genus Penelope; species Penelope pileata. Next base: position 1,663,840 of record WBMW01004944.1, read on the forward strand.
ACTGCATGCTCCATCTGTTAACTGCTGGGTTAAAGACCGACTGGGTAAAAGAAAGAAAGAGGATTCACGAGGTTTTCCTTGTATTGCAAACTGCTTGAGAAGGGATTGTTTTGTCTTAATTGTCTATAAGAGACTGAGCACATGAAGGGGCTCATGTGGTTGGAATCTCGTCCAAATTATTTGGCAAGGGACCACTCATAAATCAGATTAGTAAGACAGGTAAACCCACCGTTCCTGTCATTTTAAATTAAATTAGTTTTCAACAATCCTATTTGTATTTATTGAAATTATTCTGGGGTGTGTGGTAATGACTCAATCCGTCTGAAATGTCCACTCAAAGAAAAATACCTGCTGACAGAAGGAGGACAAAAAGCAGATGAAGGTGAGCATAGTTCACAGTCTGAGCATATATAGTGCCTTTGATATGGTTATCCGTGGTGAACAGAACTGAACTGAGACACCTATAACAGAGAGTCATTAACTGCTTTCCTTATAGTTAATGGAGTGAGTGAGAGTTTTGGCTTCTTTTAGGGTTCAGTTCATCTCATCCACCATAGGTACTGTGGGATCTCAGAGTGAAACACATGCTGTGAAATAAAATGAACATACTCTTCAGGAAATACTGGATTTGGGTTCAAATAACGGCAGCATTTCACGAAGCACAGTCCTAGCTCCATCTATATGGGTTTCAAAACAAGTGAATTAATTGAGAACAGAAGAACAACTTTGTGGATTGTTTGTTTGTTTGTTTGCTTCCTAAGGTGCTGTTGTTGCTTTTGTGATTATGTTACACAAAGAACTGCTGAAAGGTTCTGAGTCTGGAACCTACCAAGCACTCACGTCACAGATTGGGTGTGGATGTTGCAGTGGTGCACAGTAGCACTTTTTTTTTTTTTTGTAACCAAAGTGCCAATCCTCTTGCCTTTAAAGTTGGTATTTTTATAGTTACCACTCTCCAAACTTCAGCTTTCTCAGCTCCTGGAAGATGGAGTAGGAGTGTGTGCTTTCAGCAGAACTGCACCTTCTGCTCTCCAGAGGGCACCTGTGGGATAAAACCATTTCAGCACAGCTGCCAAGGCGTTATCTCAAAGCAAAGAAGCAAGCTGACACTTGTCACACCAAAGTTGTCTCTGTTTGGCTGATAGGAATTGATGTTGGTTTAAATGGGAGGAAAGAGGCTTTTGAGAGCCACCCTCCCCTCCTGCCCTCATTTGCACTGTCCAGCCACACACACAGGCTCCTCTCTGTACCATGGTCTGAGCCTTGTGGTCCATCGTGTTCAGGATGCTCTAATGAGATACACGAAACATAAAGGTCCTGTCACAGGCAAGTTGCAAGGGATGTAAAAAAGTCAGTGGCAAAGGGGGAATTAGAATTCAAAAGTCGTTCTTAGCTGACAGTGTCACACTTAATCCTCTGGAAAATGCGACTGAGTTAAAGCAGTGTAACAGGTGCCACAGCTGAAGGGATTTAGCTATGCAACAAGAAGCAATCACAAACCACCTTTTTCTTCTAGCCCTTGTTTAATTTAAAGATTTTGGGTAGAGGAATTGTGGGGGCAAAGGAAAGGAAGTATTTAGCCTTGTCCTGACTCTGGTTTTCCAGGTAAATTTGTTTATAAGGATATAATCTTTTGGATGAATTTTCTGAAGTCTGCAGTAGCTTTGAATCCTAGTATCTAAATATCAAAATCTTTAATCTCTTCATGGTTATTTATTGTAGAAATTCAAACATATTTTCTGTGCTAGAAAGAAAAAGATAAAAGTAATGATGCTATCTCCTTGACAATATGAATCTCCACGAGTGGAAAAGCTGTCAACCTTTTTTTCTTGGTACAACAACTCAAGGAATAGCAATGGTTGAATGTTAGTAAAGTCCCTTCCAAGAGTAGCTGAGATTTTTGTGTGGAGCTCAGTAAATACCTGAATAACTTTGTTTTCTAACTTCCTCAGAGTATTTTCCTAAAAATGGTTTAGAAAAAGAGGTGAGGTTGTCCCTAAGCTGAAAGGACTGCAAATAGTGAAGCGTCTCGTGGTAGTGATATATTGTCTGTAGGACGTCTTTCTCTTGTACACCAGTGGAAGGAAAGAGCTATGAAACTGTCCTCTGACCCAAGAAGGCCTCGCTGCAAATCCATATATTTTCTTACTAGAATTATTCCTGGCTGAAAGGCAGTAGCAGGATTTATCCCACCACCCACACTTCCAAGCTAATATTCTTTAAGCTTCGTGTTGTGTAGGTAAGTACGTGATGGATGAGTGAAGTTCTCTTGCAGACAGAAGTTGCTGGAAGAGACAAGGGGTAGGTAGTGGCTAAGGGGTCATGAAAGAGGTGCTATATGGAGCAGCCTATGTCCTGAACGTGCTGGAAAGCAATCTCCCAACGCTTACCTATTCCAGAGCACCAGAATGGAGGGATTCCAGTGCACACAGCTAGTGCTTTGTTAATTGCTTCAGGATGTTAGAAAATTTTCACTGAGTCCCAGCTCAGCATCTAACTTCCATTGTTGTGTGTTCAACAAGTAACTCTTCCTTTGTCCCTCTCTTTGCTGTATCCTTAAAGGCCATAGTTGGGCAACACCACCAACCAGACTAGACATGAAAAATGGGAAGAAGGAGCCTGCTTATCCTGCAGCCTCATCTAGGACCAAGCAGGAATAGAAGGAAGGAAAACCAAGGCAAAGAAAGGTGAGAGCTGTGGATTGGGATGAAAATAAGGATGAAGAAAGAAAATGAGCTGAGTCTTACAAGCAGAGTGTATGGAGATGCAGCAGGGGAGGGAAGAATCATAGAATCACAGAATGGCCTGAGGTGAAAGGGACCCCAAGGATCAACAAGTTCCAACTCCCCTGCCACAGGCTGGGCTGCCAACCTCCAGATCTGGTACTAGATCAGGCTGTCCAGGGCCCCGTCCAACCTGGCCTTGAACACCTCCAGGGACGGGGCATCCACAGCCTCTCTGGGCAGCCTGTTAGATCTGCTACTGTGAGTGTCTAAGTCAGAGACCTGCCTGGACAGGGTGAGAGACATTTCATCTTGCAGTCCTTGGTTTCATCTCCTCCATAGCTTTCGAGTCCTGCAGGCAATAGCCTCCCACTACACAGCTTGTTTCTATCCCCAGAGCAGAGCTCCCTGAGGCTAAAGGGTTATTATAAGATGCATAAGAACTAATCTTGCATAGGCTAGAATTTTTTTTCAACTCTTTCTTAACTTCTGATCACTCGATTTTGAAACCAAATCAAGATCCTTTGATTCAAGCCTGTTCTTTCAGTATAACAAACATAGAACACAATAAACAGTACAATTTGATGGAATTAAAGTATTGATCAAAAGTTTATTCCTCTCAATTTTTTTATTGTGAAGTCCTCTTATTTAAATTTCAGTAGACACTTAAGGGGCTAATTGACGCAAACAAAAAGGCAAGTTAATACCATCAGCATGTCCTAGTGCTAATGACATAATAGTAATTTTGTGCTAACTAATTACTATATTTGCATCCTCTTTGAGATGGCTATCAGAATGTGTTTCACTTCACACCATCAAGTGACAAGTTTGTGTTTTAAGGTTCTTATGGTACAAATATTCAAAAGCGTGGGAGGGAACGCAAATAAAGAGGGCAGAGATTTTAAAATGACTGACACACGAGCAGGTACTTCGTTGGTATGGAAGTTATAAAAGAAACAAGGTAATATATATATTTTTTTTCTAGAGTGAAGAAAGTATCAGCCTTGATTGCACCCTCTTTACTAGTCTGGTATTCTGTGGATGGTCCTACTTGAATTTTAAGCGTTGAATGTAAGTTTCAGGAAAAAAATGTATTTCTGAAATGAAGGGAAGAAAGAATATAAGGAATGAAAGAGGAAAAGTCATAGAAATTTTTGCTTGTGAGGCTCTGTGAATAGTAAATTTGTCATAGAATTAATAGCCCAAGTACACACCTAATCTGTATGACAAACTGGAGGGACTATGAATAATCTGTAAAAGACTCAGCTGGTGATCAGAGCTCTCATCACACCAAACCCTGCTGCTTTCACTGAACTGTCCCACTGAATGCTTACGAATGTCAGTGAGAGGCTGACCTGTCAGTGGGCGCTGCGTGCAGCAGGATGGTGTGATCAGACATTTTTCCCACATGCTAAATATCGGAAGCTCATATGTTCTCGGCCAGTGTGTGGGCTGGAGGTTTCATAGCAATGTAGTGCGGTACTTCTAAATGTCTTCAGGTCGTGGTAACATTTCAGTGTGCTTGCAATCAGGTGGGAAGCGCTGTGCCATTTCAGGCACCCACCTCCTTGCAATTAACCAATTAATCACAGCAGAAAAGCGTGATAAACCCCACAGAAAGCTTCAGGAGGCACTCCTGAATTGGGAATTTCAGTGCCGTTTCAGTTAGCATGCTTAGCTCTGAACACTGGCTGGACAGCGAGGCGGGATAGCTGCAAACACAGGATTTGCAAAGATGTACTCTAGACCAGAGTGCATGTGAGAAATGCTGGAATGAATGGCATTGCCTGCTATCTGGATAATCAGAGTAGCCCTGATGACGGCATTCAGTGGCTGTGTATTTGGATTGCACTTCAGCTCAGGCAGAATGTCTTCAGGGGATGCAGAAATAACAGCCGTAGCAGCGCAGTGTGCTTCTGCATCCTGCTTGCTGGTACAATCCCAAGTGATTCTGTCAGAGCCGCTGTACTGGTGTGGCTGGTGAAGGACTAACCCCCAGAAAGCAATGGGGCTGCGGTCTTGCTCCTTCCAGCACCCATAGCTTATGCCTTGTTTTGACCAACAGAGGAGTATTTCCTAGGGCTTTGGCTTGTATCTAGGCAGCAGACTTTGGCTCCTGATTATTTTTGAATGCTAATCGTTCCCTGATGGTAATTAATTAGGGAATTTCTTATAAACAAACAGTGGCCTGACTCATTTCTTCAAATTCCGCAGGGGTCCTTGCATTTGATCTTGATGGATTTTTATAATGTAATTTGAAAATTACTTGTGAAAAGGATTAGCAGTTTAAACGTAGAAAAAGTAGTCAAATATTTTTTCCGCTAAGGGGATTTAGCAGCTAGACATGAAAGTAATCAAGATTTTATAACTTTCATTTATAGCACCGGAGTGTACACAACAGTCTTATGGCTGAATAAATATCAACACAGATGTTGGGGATTGGCATTTCCCTAAAGAATTATTTTATCTCCTTGCAGTTTTCTTCCACCTGACTCACACCTTTTTCTTTTTTTTTGTTATATAAAAGAGGAAATTCAAAATCATTCTTTTTTTTTTTCTCTTCAAAAAATTGTGGATTTTTTCCCTTTCTTAATGCATGCCAGAGAATCAGCCCCCTCCCTCTACTGCTACATGGCTGAGAGGTTTTGCCCATAAAGGCTTCTGACTGAAGTAAGTGCTCGGAAGGTATTCCAGCGCCAAGAAAATAAATATTTTCAGAAAGGCTGGGAATTTGGGATTCTGAGCTCCCATGCAAATTGTGTTGCTGTAAGCATTGCTGATATCTGAGCATTTATGGCTTTGATGGATATGGAGCACTATTGCGTCCTTGCCAATTGCAAGAATCGAACACTTGAAAAATAATTTCCTAAATTGCTTCCTTTAAATCCTGCCCAAACAAACAGGAACTTTTGTCTCTGCTCTTGGCTTTATTTAAAATGAACTTAATGTGTCTAATTCTGGTGTGCAAAGGTAGTAATTAATTAGCTAACATTTCAACAGAAAAGAAGTACTGGATTGAAGAGGGCAGAAATAAATTTAACTACTAATGATCACTGAGATTAGCATATATTAGGAGAACACCATGGGAAGCTCATGATTATGAAAAGTTATGAATTTGATACAGCAAGCTCAAATCACATAGGTACAGGCCAGGGAGTTTCTCAGGATGAATTACCTTACATCACCTTGTGCTGCTGTTTTGGTATGATCCATTGACTGGTCTTCGCTCTCAGCCCCCAGCTTGCAGCCATCCAGCAATCCTGGGCTGCTGCTACAGAAGCCATCAGTGAGCTGATGGCTGAATCTTCACACGTGAGACATTTGCTCTCTTAATCTCCACCCTGGTGAAGGTTTGTTTATAGATTTCGTCACCTTTGCCAACAGCTTTGTGTTGGATTATATGATTTGTTTATTTAACTTTTGTTACTTATATGATGGAATTAAATCCAAATATTCATCAATTCCTGCACAAGTCTTTAGGTGTAGAAAGTCTTTTTTTCAGAAAATTCGTTTCAATTGTTTTCAATTATGTTATCTCTTTTAGACAAACCCCTCAACGTGTGATCACCTCTGGAGCTCCCAGGTCCCAGCAAAGTAGCTAGAAGCTCTGTGAGATCTGATTGCAGGTTTTTCCGTAAGCATATTTTGCAAAGCACCTGAAAAAGTATGAAAAAGTGGTTTAAAGAGGGGATAACTTGAATTTATTTTTGACATTTGAAAAACTACCTCAGCAAAACCTATCGACTCACACAAAATGGTTCATCGGGATCCTTTCAGAGGAGCTCTGGAGAACTGACACTGCAATGCACTGTGCCACCACTTTCTGAAGATGACAGGCCCACTGACTGTAAATAAAGAGCCCAGCCTGAAAGATGGTACTGCTAGCACTGAGCAATTTGCATTAATCTGCTATCTTTATGGCAATTGGTTTTCATTAGCTCAGGGCTACTAATTTGGAACATTAATTTGAAGGCATGACTCCCAGACAGTGGACACTTGTTGTTGAAGAGCTGAATCACCAAGTGATTCAGAGCATTTTTTCTTTTATTTCAAACATTTTCTAAGATAATATTTTCCAACCACTTGGGATTTAATCGAAAACTCCAAGAAAATGTAAGAAGTATACATCAGATTTGGAATATATACGAGATATTGAACTGCTTAGTTTTATGGAACTTCTTTAATGTGCTAGGCTAAGGAGCAAGTCTTGCAATCGCCGTTATGGAAATAGTAGATTAAAGAAAAAGACTCGTTTCAGTGCTCAGATGGAAGATGCCGGAAGATCCCATCTCTTGCTATAGCCTCCAAAGCCAAGGAAGGTTAACCTGCCAACTGATTTGTCTGTAATGGCAGGAAGTAAAATACCAAATCTCCCAGACCTATGTAACTGGAGTAGGGATCGAGAAAAGCAGTGGAGACAGCACATTTTATGGGCAACCTGGGGAGGCTGTAGATGTCTTTTCTGCTCAGACAGCCCAAAGCAAGACATGAAGTGTCTGACAGCAGCCATTCGGGATGCACCGTGCCTCTACATGATAGCTTTGGTCTTGGCTACTGCTGGTGTAAATTAGTGATGTGCTGAGCCAAAGAGTTGTGCGGCTTCTCCTCCTCCACGAGTCATGTCAGAATGCTCACAACATACACAGCCAGCGAGCAGCAGTGACACAGCATCATCCTGTTGATGGCAGGTGGAGAGACGGGGTATGATGCCAAACCAGGATGCAGCTTGCTGAGGGATTGCCATGGATGGATCAGGAAAGCAAATTATCTGAAATTATATAAGGTAGCACCTCTGCAGCAGAAAACAGATAAAGAAAGATTTAAAGTATATATATGCCCAACTAGGACTATTTAAAGCAATGATTTTTTTTTTTGCATAATGTTTTAATAACTTGTAAGCAGTTCCTGTATGCTGTCCTAAGAAGATTCACAAATCTTACTCCTCTTGAATCCTAAAAAGAAAGATTATTTCGTGCTCAGTGGCTGTATAAATGTTTTCCAAGAGCCTATTTCTGTATTGCACAATGCATTACAAAAATACTGATTTATTTTCATTAAACTTTTGTAATCCTTACTTAGGCTAAATTGTAGCTATCATGAATAACAGGAGATACACAGAGTTCTGCATACCTCCTCAGGTATAACTGCCTGCAGACTTCCTTCTTCCTCATTAAATATAGGCTATACTCAGACTGTAAATTACAACAGATTTGCACAAAGTCCCAATGTACCTGTTTTAAGCATTATCAAGTGCTAAGGTTGCCTAAATTTGTTATAACTGATAAGCTGTTGCGTTAGCTTTAGGGTTTAATTTTAAGCATGTAACTCCTATAAATGTACATTTAAACTACACAGACTGCCTCATCCCGAATATCTTCCCTTTTGGTGAGTAAACTTTAACATTTACATCTTCAAGGTAACACGTGTTTTTGAGAAGGAATCCAGTTCAGCAATTCCTGCCCTTCGCTAAGCTCTTCAGTCAACCCTGCAGCAGCCACTGCTGCTGGGACCGTATTAGAGACCATATGGCCCCAAAATTGTGTATTCAGTGGGCCTTTAATCTCAGAGGGATTTGTCTCCAGTGCAAGAGTTTTCTTGGATTGAGTCTTCATCACAGATTCCAGATAAAATTAGAATAGCTAGCCAGGAGTCTTCAGTGCTCTGTAAGAGAACAACTTGGAAGTGAATGAAAGCACATGTGTGTACAGCCAGTAAGGTCAGAAACGCGGACCTGGAAAAGGACTGCAGCACTTAATAATGCTTAAGCTCTTTATATTCAGGCTGCTTTGAATTCCTCCTTTTTCACGATTTTTCCCTTGTCTCAGACTGGCAGGTGTCATAGCTACTCTGGGAGAGTGTTACTTTAAAACAAAAGATCATTGTGCTAAAATAGTCCAAGTCTCAATAAGAGAAAATATGTAAATATGTGGAGGCTGGAAATTGGAACAAGTGTTTGGTAACAATTTCATGAAACTCTGGAAGCGTTCAGCTAGACTTCAAACACTAACCTTCCTTCTCTCTTGGGCATGCTGCTTTGGCTGCAGGGCTGTGTCCTCCTTTTAGGTAATCATAGGGGGAATTTACAAAAGCACTGCAGACTCAACTGCTACATGAAGTGTCAGTAAGTGCATTGCCAGGAGATCCTGCAAGGAGTCACGTTTCAGTTGCTCTCTGACTGCTGCCTTCTCTGTGCATAGGACAACTTGATGACTCTGGATTTTCTGCAATGCATAAAATAGCTAAAAGGAAAAAAATGGAACATTTTGGGATTTGTCATCACAGCAGAAATCCCAAATTGAGCATTAAAGTACGTGAAGGGTTGTGACAGTTTCCAAAAATTCAGTTTAGATGTTACAGCCTTTTTGTTGTTTAAAAAAAAAAAACAAAAAACCTGAAAAGCTACTATCTTCTTTCAAGAGCAATGCTGAGATAGTTATTCTGAAAGTCAGCAGCAGAGTAGGATGCTGGAAGTCTCTTCCAAACCTGCATTTCTCTCCTTTCTGCTGCCTCCTGTGGTCTCTCCACTTCCACATTGTATCTTGTATTTTATTTTATTTATTTATGTCTTTTTGCATGTGTTTTTTCATTTGTTTGTTTTCTTTTGTTTCTCTTTTCCATTTCCACAGCTTGGTTTTGTCACTGGCTGAGTGATTTTGAAATTAATTGCCTTGCTGACAGAAAATGGCAGTTCATTTAAGAAAAGTCTGTAATGATTTATGCTCAAATGTTTATTTTGAAGCAATGTTGCTGATTTTTGGTCAGAGGAAGGAAGAGTACGTGACCAACATGACTGCATGAAGACGCCTGCTTTAATGAAAGCAACTGACGCTAATAACTAAGTTTTTGAGGTTACAACCTGAATTGTATTTTGACTCCATTTCTTGCTCTGAGGTTTGGAGGCAGCCTGTGNGCTGTGTCCTCCTTTTAGGTAATCATAGGGGGAATTTACAAAAGCACTGCAGACTCAACTGCTACATGAAGTGTCAGTAAGTGCATTGCCAGGAGATCCTGCAAGGAGTCACGTTTCAGTTGCTCTCTGACTGCTGCCTTCTCTGTGCATAGGACAACTCGATGAGTCTGGATTTTCTGCAGTGCACAAAATAACTTTGCTAAAAGGAAAAAAATGGAACATTTTGGGATTTGTCATCACAGCAGAAATCCCAAATTGAGCATTAAAATACGTGAAGGGTTGTGACAGTTTCCAAAAATTCAGTTTAGATGTTACAGCCTTTTTGTTGTTTAAAAAAAAAAAACAAAAAACCTGAAAAGCTACTATCTTCTTTCAAGAGCAATGCTGAGATAGTTATTCTGAAAGTCAGCAGCAGAGTAGGATGCTGGAAGTCTCTTCCAAACCTGCATTTCTCTCCTTTCTGCTGCCTCCTGTGGTCTCTCCACTTCCACGCTGTATCTTGTATTTTATTTTATTTATTTATGTCTTTTTGCATGTGTTTTTTCATTTGTTTGTTTTCTTTTGTTTCTCTTTTCCATTTCCACAGCTTGGTTTTGTCACTGGCTGAGTGATTTTGAAATTAATTGCCTTGCTGACAGAAAATGGCAGTTCATTTAAGAAAAGTCTGTAATGATTTATGCTCAAATGTTTATTTTGAAGCAATGTTGCTGATTTTTGGTCAGAGGAAGGAAGAGTACGTGACCAACATGACTGCATGAAGACGCCTGCTTTAATGAAAGCAACTGACGCTAATAACTAAGTTTTTGAGGTTACAACCTGAATTGTATTTTGACTCCATTTCTTGCTCTGAGGTTTGGAGGCAGCCTGTGCCCTCTTCAAATGGACATTGTATTTGTCAGCATCCATAGGTGCAGCACTCCAATTTCTATAGCCTGTATTTAATAAATATTTGTAGCAACTGTAAAGCCACTTTTTAATCTGGTCATTAATATTCTCTTCTTCTAATCTCTTTCTCTCCTGGCGATATATCCACTTCAATAGTTGATATTAGTGCTACATGTGATGCCTTTCAAATAATGATCTTAAAGCGTGTTAAGGACATTAATTGATAAACCTCATCCAGTGGTAACTTAACAAGGGGATAAACTGCATTTGCATTATTCATGTGGATTAATTAAGGCACAGAGAGGTTATGCTATTTCATCCATCAAGGCAGCAACAGATGAAGCTGTAAAATCACTCCTGATTCACCTCCTCCCAAATGCAAGCAATATGCACTTCCAGTGACTAAAACACCCACAGAATCCCACTGCAATGATCCCACCCTTCCCAGATGTCCCAGTTCTGGCACTTGTCATGTTTGAAAGATGCTGTAATGGAAATAAGTTACTATTCCCTTTCAGACAGCAGCTGACGTGTATTACTGTGAAGCATTAATGTAGGATGCTGTTAAATTGAGTAAGAAGAAACCACTCTTGGGGAATCATTGGACAAACCACAGGCAAAGTGAGCTCACCTGGTGTGAGGGGAAGCTGCTACAGAAATGGTGTGTATAGAAGTGTATGTGTGGGTCAAGGGAGGAAGGGAAGTGTGATATGATGAGGGTGGGGGAGGAGGGCACACTTGCACGAGAATGTATTGACCGTATTTTGGGCTAATTTAGGGGTTTGTGTGATCGTGATCAATCAGGTTTCACAGAATCACAGAATTGTAGGGGTTGGAAGGGACCTTGAGAGATCATCGAGTCCAAACCCCCTGCCAGAGCAGGTTCCCTACAGCAGGTTGCACAGGTAGGCGTCCAGGCGGGTCTTGAATATCTCCAGGGAAGGAGACTCCACAACCTCCCTGGGCAGCCTGTGCCAGTGCTCCGTCACCCGCACCGTGAAGAAGTTCTTCCGCATGTTGGTGNATGGCCAACCTGTCATCTACCAGGACCCCCAGGTCCCTCTCTGCAGAGCTCCTCTCCAGCAGGTCATCCCGCAGCCTGTACTGGTACATGCGGTTATTCCTCCCCAGGTGCAAGACTCTACACTTGCTTTTGTTGAACCTCATCAGGTTCCTCTCTGCCCAACTCTCCAGCCTGTCCAGGTCTTGCTGAAAAGAGGTTTGGTACCCAGTGAGTGCTTGGTAAGATCTGCATATACATGTGGCTTTCTGGAAGGAGCCAATAAAACAGTTTCAGTACATGCTGGGGAAGTTTAATCAGAACAGTCAGAGATAATGCTCTGGGCAGCTACAGTGTATGGCAAGTTGAGTAAAGGAATGGATTTTAATGGTATGAAAACTAAGCTTCACTCAAGTTGATGTCGTGATTAAAGCCTCTAAACGCCTGAAAGGCGATGCTGTTGGTGTGGACTTCTGTGGTGCAAACCTATAAGGTATGGTGTTATCGCTGACTTGTGTTACACACCTGGCAGCTCTCACTGGTCCTGGATCTTCATGGTTCTGGCTATCTTCTTTACTTTTGCCCCTACAAATTGAGGTAGAGTCCAAAATCCAGGCTGAGCAATTTTCCCCATCCATGTTTGGTCCCAGAGGTGTCTGTTGTGTAGTGATGTGCTGACTCACAGCTGGAAGCTCAAGCGAACATGGTCAGCAAGATCTCACAATGAATAAGGGAAAATCCCACAGCAAACATTTGTCTTGGCAGTGAGCATAAAACAGAGAGCTGTCTGCAATGAGAACAGAGAGTGAGAAGCCAGAAGTTTCTGGCAGTTTGATTTTTTGTCCTTTTATGAGTAACAGGGATGGCCGTATTTGGGGCCGACAGAAGCTCAGCTGCAAGGTTATCTGAGCATCTCAGCTGCTCTGCGGGAGGGAGGGCACAATTTCATTGTCTGCTTTGAAGACACATCGTGCGCAGGGCGATAACTTCACTTATGGATACAGTCAAGCATGATAAGAGAAAACTACACGAAATGAAATTTTGGACTTGAAGAATCTAAGCTATATGTCCCCAGAGTCAAATACCCTCAGGAAAAAGAATAACAGTATGATGCTGAATACCATTTCTGGTGGCAGGCTTCCAGTCTGTCAGCTCCTGCAGTTGAAGCAGATCCAGAGGCTCTATGATTTGGCAGCTGCAGCATAGGCCTTCCTTACTAATCTTGTTATGCAAAGTACTTTAAAGGTCCATGGGAATTATTACATGGCATTTTTTGTTGTTCATATGGTATCTGAGGGCTACTGAATGTTTATTCCCCACAAAATCAAAGGAGGAAACCTAGTGCGTTGTGTGAATTCATTCACACCTATCCCAATTGGCAGAAGAGAGAACTTTTGTTTCCATGATAAACTTCAGTGTGTAAATCCTGTAGATTAAAAGACAGAAGACTCAGAAAAAACAAGCAGGGCTTCCAAGTGTCATCCTGCAAATCTCCTGATTATTAAGGCTCTGTTTCTGGGGGATCTGACCTGCGGTTTCTTTGCATGGAGGTTTGCCAAATAGCTCGTGCTGTTGACTGCTAGTAACTGGAACCTAGACTAGAAACAAAGAGCTGGATATTGAAATGAGCAGAGGAAATCAAATGCGTTGGTGTATGCATTTTGGTAGCTACTTTGTTCATAAGGTCTACCTGCCAGGACAAAGAGTATTCCTCGTGTGCTGGCAAAGCAGCTAAGCCGCTCTTTGCTACAAAGGACCCATCCTTGTCTCTCAGATACGCAAGATTTTATTCATTTATAAAAATTGTTTTGTGGGTTGTCTGCTGGGGGATTTTCATGGCAGTACCTTGATTAGCCTGTGAAGACTTACCGTATACACACTAAGCAGATACATATATTTTATGTGGTGACAAGGCAAGGGGAAATGCCCACAAACTGGAACATAGGAAGTTTCGTGCAAATATGTGGAAGAACTTCTTCATGGTGAGGGTGATGGAGAACTGGAACAGGCTGCCCAGGGAGGTTGTGGAGTCTCCTTCCCTGGAGATATTCAAGACCCGCCTGGACGCCTACCTGTGCAACCTGCTGTAGGGAACCTGCTCTGGCAGGGGGTTGGACTTGATGATCTCTCGAGGTCCCTTCCAACCCCTGCAATTCTGTGATTCTGTGATAAATGCACTGAGTATAAATAGGGTCAAATGACACTGCCTTATCCTCTAACACAGGAGAAGAAATACTCCGCTTTCTGTGGCTTTTCTCTTGTCTGAGCTGAATTGTTGACAAGTGAGTTTCCTGTCCTCAGTTGATTACCATTACCAGCTCCTTTTCTCTTCCTAAACAAAACTAGCTGCTTCTCTGGCTACTTAAAATGATAAAATATGCAAATGTGAGCCATATCAGCCAAGCTGTATATTTTGACATTAAAGTGTGTGGTCAGAATTTAGCCATGCTGTGGATCTAATGTGGATCTGACATTTAAATGAAACCGGAGGTCAGTGAGGCCGTACTAGCTGAAGCAAAAGGAAGAAAAATCATCAAGCTCTCTGTGATGTGATGTTGACAAATTGAATGGCCCTTCAGTGAGTTCAAGCATCTTTTAGAGGGAACTTAACATCTCAAAATAAGTGCATCCTTATGAAATAGAAACTACAGTGGCTGGTTTGCAGGTGAGTGATGACAATTTTTCATCTCATACTGTAGAAGAAAATGAACCTTTCTGCAGTTTGCTCTGTCAGTCACTTTCAGACTGCTTAGGGTAACGTCCTATTTCATTGTCAATTGTTGTATTTTCAGTTTTTCATAGCGGGCTGCTTTTATTATGGAGTAAAAAGGGTCAATTTTAAGGGTAAGAGATGTTGAAACACATTATTTAAAAGAAGAAAATTACAGTACTAAGGAAACAAGTTTTAAAATGACATTTTTTTGTGTGTGCCATCTTACCAAGTTAAAATAACTGGATCAGAACAAAAGAAAAAGGCATATTTCCTATGTGTGCACCCTGTCTCTGAATGCAGGTTTTAGAGAGCAGCTATAAATACGCTCATGTTGACAGCCTGCAGCTGGGTGGGGAGGGCTGGAGCTGCCATCCTTAGGTACCTCCTGCCACCCCAGAGCTGCCTGTGATGCTGATTCGTTTCTGAGTTCTCCATTTGGCTGCAGGGCTCACCCGGTCTCCTCACACCTGTGGATGGAGCTCAGAGCTTCCTCTGCCTGGCTGCAGAACGGCTTGTGACTCTTTCAGCAGAGGGTCAGTGTGCACGGTGGTGAGCTGGGAGTTTAGCAGGAATACCAGAGTCACTTACTGACCAGTTATAGAAAAGACTTGCTTAATTAATTTTACAGTGATTATGGTGTCTGTACTCTTGGCAGATGTCAACACATGGACAGGGCTTTCATGCTTTATGAAATTGTTCACAATTTTCATATCCCAGTGACTTTCTACTTCCTTCTCCTATTAAAACTTTTTCTAAAAGTCTTTCTATTTGCTTGTCTGTGGAACCTATCCTGGAGGCACTTCTTGTGTTAGCACCTCCAGGCTTGAAGCCTGTGATCTTTTAATTCTGGCAGCCCTCCTTGCTTCAGAAAAAACACACTCAGATGCAGAGCCTCATGGTGTTGGGTCCTCTACAAATGCAAAACTGAAACAAGAAGCAATTCTAGACACTGTATTTGTGAGGTTTTGCACTCATGCTAGAGAAGCAGGGAGCTCACTCTGGAGTATACTGTCTGGTTTTGGGGTCCCCAGTGCAAGACAGAGATCAGCAAACAGGAGAGAGCCCAGTGGGAGACTGCTAGCATGGAAATGGATGTGACTTATGAGGAAGGGCTGTGGGAACCGGATATGTTTAGCCTGGAGTAAAGGAAGCTGAGGGGTGATTTAGTTGCAGTTTTCCACTCACTTAAGAAGAGTTGTGGAGAAGGTGCAGCCAGCATTTCCTCAGTGGCATGCAGTGAAAGGACAGGAGGCAAATTGCAAGAAAGAAAACTGATTACCTATAAAGAAAAAAAAAATCATCGCTTTCAGAATTTTGCAGCTCTAGAACAGATTTTCAGAGTGGTCGAGAGATTTCCATCCATGGCCCTGATAACTTTGAGTCTAGTCCTTCTCTGAGCAGGGGGTGAGTCCAGATATCCTCTAGAGTTCCTTTCTGACCTAAATGTCTCTAGGATTCTGTGACAAATTCCATCTTTCGAAAGAATTTTTGGAAGCATCACTACTACTGGATCGCTGGGAATGTCACTGATGGAAGTGATCCTGGAAGTGTAACTTACAATGTGGTACCTTTGAGTTTTGTCAGAGGTGCAATAAGAGGATTGCACCCCAATGAAAAATGGAAAATCCTCATTGCTGAAGGAAGCTACACCAATAGTGAGTTGGGAGGGCACTGAAAGAAATTTTTTGCTTGTGTAATGCTGAAGAAAAATACTTCATGGACAGAAAAAAATTACAGTCTATGTATTACAGGCCATGAAAGCCTTTGTTTTCATGGATATCTTTGTGTGCCACCAAAATTCTACAAAAAATTGGCAGGTGAGCATCTGATATTTCTGCTACACTAACAAATAGAACACGTGCAGTTGTGTATCTCACAGGTTATGGGCTGCTGTTTCGCCCTTGGTGATGGGAAGATCTTGGAGAAACCACCGCCTACGCCTAGTGAGGTTGTGAGTGATCACTGCCAGTTTGTCAGTCTGTTGTCAGTTGTTAAATTGACTCTTCCTGGGCAAGAACTGTGTGTCGCCAGGACTCACTCGCTGGCTAAGCTGCATATGGGCTTCTACCCTCTGCTGTTGGGAATAAAGACTATTACATTAGAAATAAGGAACTTCTTAGCAGCATTACAAATGTACCTTTAAGTTGAACTTGCACTTGTGATTAATTGCATAGAGATTATAGTTTCCTAATAACAGAAAATATATCATTTAGCTCTGTACTGCAGGCGGTCTGGTGCTCTCAATATGTGCTGTTTGATACATTAACTGTGCAAAGATTTCTTTTTTTTTTTAGACTAAGAGAAATGCAGGCAGAAAAGAAGCAGACCTTGAAAAATCCCTTCCATTAAGACTCTAGCTTCTTGATACAACTGAACTCTGGGCTCAATCCCCTGGATCTGTCATGTTACCCACGCAAGTACAGCAGTGTCCTGCAGCAGATCCTGTTAACTGCTGCAGAAAATTAAGCTGGAATTGTTGTTTAGAATTGCTTTTGGCTAACAATAGAGTGGAAGGCAAATGTAATATAGCAAAAAGTCATGGTCTTAACACAATATGGTGATAAAAAATTGTCTGACAGTATAAACAAATGATTTGGTTCTTCTGTTGGAATTTAGTTCTACAGCACCTATAAAATATTGTTCAAAAATTTGTTTTGGAAAAAGCTTGGGAATTTAAAATACAGAGTTTATAAAATAAGGTATAAAAGGCATTTCAATAGGTATTTCATGTGGAAATTTCTCCAGAGTGAAGTACATCATTGTCACCACATTGGCATCCCTGTAGCTTAGGAAAGGTATGCCAGGCTCTAAGCATGGATGCAAATTGAAGCTCATTTGTTTTGTCCTCTTTAGAACTGGGATAAGAGACAACAGCTTTGATTCCAGAAATACAAAGAATGTTTACTTACGTCTCACTTCCTATTTAGTGGATCTAAGACCCTGTAATAATTTAGAGGAACTGTTGGCAAGGTAACAAAGATATAGCAAACACTTTCTTGTCCATTAAAACAACACACAAGATGCAATAGAAATGGAAAATGCCTGAAATAAAACAAAAACACAGCTTTCTCCTCATCGAGGGTTCTCTGGAGTTGTTTAATGTTATTGCCTGGCAGGGACAATGGGTTATCTGACTGTTGTTCAAACTCATTAAGAGAGAAGAGAAACTCATAAAATTGAGATAGTATAACAAGAGAAGTGCCTACATTTGATTACTCAGGCTTTACAACCTAGGAGTTGTGTGGCTTTCAGCTCTAGCCTGGTAATCCTTTGCTAGCAGTGAGCCCGTGCCCAGCTGTGATGCTCAGACCCTTAATGTCAGCAGCAGTGCTCAGTTCCTGATCTGAAATATCTTCAAATTTTGTGTGAAAAGATAGATATCTCTCCCTCAAAAAAGTAAAGACTGTAGGCTGCATTAAATGATGTTAGAGTTGTATTACATAAAAGCAGGAAGCCAAGCCTAGCATATCCATTAGACTCTGTCGGTTTCACATCAGTAAGCAGCTAAGCACCACCATGCTGCTCTCTCACTTCCCCTCCTCCAAAGAATGGGGAGAGAAAATACGATGATAAAATGCTCATGGCGTGCGATAAGGACGTGGAGATCACTCACCGGTTACCATCATGGGCAAAACAGATCCAGCATAGGGAGATCAATGTAATTTATTGTCTGTTGCTAAAAGACTGGAGCAGTGAGAACTGAAAGCAAACTACAAACACCTTCCCCCTACCCACCCTCTCCTATCTCCTCCCCCCAAGCACTGCAGGGGAACGGGCAATGGGGGCTGTGCTCAGTCCATAACTCTTCGTCTCTGCTGCTCCTCCATGATCACTCTCTGCCCCTGTTCCACGTGGGTCCCTCCCATGGATGCCGTCCTTCCCAAACTGATCCTCGTGGGCTTCCCACAGGCTGCAGCTCTCCAAGCACTGCTCCAACACAGCTCTGTACCACAGGGCCCACCCTTCAGGCCCTGCTCCAGCACGGGGCCCACGGGCAGCAGCTCCCCCAGGCCTCCTGCCCCACCGCAGGCTCCTCTCCATGGCTGCAGCTCCGGCCCGGGGCCTGCTCCTGCGGGGGCTCTCCATGGCTGCGGCCTCCTCCAGGCCACAGCCACTGCTGCACCGTGGGCTCCTCCATGGCTGCACGTGGAGATCTGCTCTGTGCAGTGCCCATGGGCTGCAGGGGGACAGCCTGCTCCACCATGGGCCTCTCCTGGGCTGTGGGGAACTGCTGCTCTGTGCCTGGAGCACCTCCTGCCCTCCTCCTGCACTGACCCTGGGGGCTGCGGGGCTGCTTCTCTCCCATCTCTCACCCCTCTCTCCCAGCTGCTGTTGCACAGCAGTTTCCCTCCCTTCAATCTGCTCTCCCAGAGGTGCTCCCAGCATCGCTCATGGCTCAGCTCTGCCCAGCAGTGGGTCCCTGTTGGAGCAGTGGGGCTGGCTCTGCTCTGACACAGGGCAGTGCTGGGCCCTGCTCACAGAGGACATTCCTGCAGTGCCCCACTACCAAAACCTTGCCACTAAACCCGTTATATTGTCATGCTTTCTGATTTGTTCTTCTTGTAGTTGATTCCCTCCAAAATTCATAAATGAAATATTAAAAACTTTATGTCTTGCCATTGAAGTTTCTCTTTATTTTTTTGCCTGGTCAGATGAGCTGGGATAAAAGTAGGGAACTGTTTCCTGTGGCTATGAGTGAGTACAATGGGAAGATACCCCCACAGCCAACGTGTGTGAGCAGTGCCGTGGGGTGTAGCAAAATGAGGTGCCTGTTTCCAGGGAGATGCTCCCCTTGGCAGGCAGTAACAAGCATTATTTCTGCAGGGAGCAGATGGCTGAAAGTTATCTGGCTGCTATAAGCATCTCCAGTGCTCACACCATGACACTTTCTCATTTCCATTTGGCCGAGAACGTGTCTGCTACAGTCACCGCTATCCATGCTGCTTCTGCTTCAGTTTGTCACTGTGAAGTGCTCTATACGGAGCTACCTCCTGAATCCCTCAGAGAGGTGTGCGAGTGCACTGTGTGAGTGCCTCCTTGTTTCGGGAATTTCTGGGAAGTGCACATCACAGCTCTGCAGTGCAGTGGCTAATGGTTGTTACTGGGAAGTCAAGAAGGTACGAGTGTTGATGAGAGCTGGAAAAAGATACAGAAGCATAAAATAACTATTTCTTTTCAATGTTCATTTTGTAGACATTGAAGTGTGGTGGTCTGGCACTTTTCTCTTTTTAAAATGTAGATTGTTCATTTAAGTGGCTGATTTTGGGAGAGGAAAAACAGCAGGAAAAAAGAGAAAAAGGGTGGGGTTATAGGAAGGGAGACAATTCACAAATATCAAGTTTTATTTTATTCTCACTTTGTCTTCCGTTCCACTTTCAATCTTTAAAATTCTCCAGATATTTTACTTACAAAATGCCAAAATCCCACCTCAGCCTATTTTTTGGCCAGACTCTATTTTTTATTTTCGCAAAAATGAGAAACTGCAAAAATAGTGTGATAGCAAAATAAAGAAGAGGAGGAAAAAATACCTGTTCATATGTCTTCATTGCACACCCTGGGGGAGTGAGCATGGCGGGATGTGGGTGAGCTCAGCTGACAACCTGTGCTGTCAGAGGGGCAGGGTGGGCTTGTTTACCTCTCGGGAATTCGGGATCAAAGATCTCTGATTCACTTACACCACTAAGCAAAGGATTAAGACTCTGCAATAAAACAACTGCACATCAGCAGCCCAGGAAGCTAAGCAAGAGGTCAGTCTGTCATCTAAAGATGGGAATCCAAGGGGAATCAGCAAGGATCTGAACAGACTGCATTAAGAACAGTGGATTCAACATCTCCTGTGGGTGCAGCTGGGGCCACGTACCACATAACATGAACTCCGGGTCTAGTGCACAAGTCTGATGAGGAGCGGCTGAGGGAGCTGGGATTGTTCAGTCTGGAGAAGAGGAGGCTCAGGGGAGACCTCATCGCACTCTACAACTTCCTGAAGGTGAATTGTGGTGAGGAGGGGGTCGGCCTCTTCTCCCAGATAACTACTGACAGGACGAGAGGGAATGGCCACAAGTTGCACCAGGGAAGATTTAGATTGGATATGAGGAAAAACTTTTTCTCTCAAAGAGTGGTCAGGCTCTGGAATGGCCTGCCTAGGGACGTGGTGGAGTCACCGTCCCTGCTGCTGTTCAAGAAGCGTCTGGATGAGGTGCTAAGGGATATGATTTAGTAGCTTAGTGGGTAGGGATGGTGATAGGAGGACGGTTGGACTAGAAGATCTTGCAGGTCCTTTCCAACCTGGTGTTTCTATGATTCTATGATTCTGGATCTTCAAGGACAAAGAAGTGTGCAGCTGTAGGGTCTGCAGAAAGGCAAGTGGCAGAGGAAGAATTAACTGCTGCAGGGACAGGGCACTTGCTCCAGATGCCCACTGAGAGCATGCACAAGCACAGCCCTGAAGCATGCATCTATCTCCAGTAGTGATGGAGGAGAAACTGCACACTGCAAGGAGTGGAAGATTCACAGTTGTCTCAAATCCCAGTGAAAGGCTGTGATGAATGAAAAATGGCGTGTGAGGGTGGTAGGGGACAGCCTAGTCCCAGGGGCCTGCAGACTCCTTGAGACGTTTCAGAGAGTACCCAACAGGTGAAATATTACTGAAGGCTTCTGAGGCACTGCTGGCCAAGGTACGGTTCTGCTTGATCACCTGTACTCTGCTAACCTACACTGATCCAAAGCGACTGTGAGATTCTGGAAGGGAAAGGAAAGGACTGGGGTCCCCCATCTGTCCCTCCAGTGAAGAAGCACATTCATACAAGGATGCATCCAGTAGATGTATGGCTGAGCAGCTGGTGCTGTCAGGAGGACTTTCGTTGCTTCATCCAAGAATATGTCATGAGTCATCTGTTAACTGATGACAGAAAAAAAGGGGGGAGAGAAGCTGTGAAGATTTCCTTGCAAAACTATTGAGGAGAACTTTAGCCCAGGACCAAGAGTAGTATGGGACAGTGGAGTGTAAACAATGCTGACTTGGACAAAGGCATATAAACTAGAGGAGATATTTACTCACTGCAGCTCTGTAGAAGCAAGAAAAGGGATCAGGGATAGGCTGTCTGATGTTTTAGGTTTCTGTATATAGCATAAGCATGGCAAACACATCTGTGAACCTGAAATTATTCATGCAAGTGATCAGAATGTGATTTAATTTATAGAACAGGCTTGGTGAGAAAGCTCTCATAATTGGTGTATAAATATAAAAGGCTATAGTGTATGGGAAGGCTTATTTTTGGCGTATGAAAGACACGCTAGACCTGAGGTCTTCAATGTTGTAGGAGGGGAGTCCTGCTGAAAATCTCTGGGCAGGGAAGAAGGGGAAAATACAGATGACACAAGAGTGGGCTACTAAATGAACAGCATGGATGAGGCTTAGTGAGAAACAAGCACAATTGTCCAAAGCACAAACCTTTTGAGAATAGGGAATTTCCACAATATGTGAGAGGAATATAGGAACACAGATGTGATATTTGTTCTGCTAAACAGTTGTAGACAAGGACTGATCTTTGGATCTGAGGGCAGGAATGCACACTGGATGCTTCCTTATGGTTGAGGACAAGCCTTGTTTAGAGCAGATGGGCCCTGTCTGCACTTGGCCCTGAGTCTGCTCTAACCCCTCATGGCCCGGGGCATAATCAGGATTCTGTATGGCGCCTTCCTTTGCAATTCAATGTGCCTGAAATAATGCAGGGGCTGGGCTGTAGCTCACCAGGCTGGTGCTTTTGTAGCGTGAAAATGAGCGCACATGCTGCTTACCCCGTGGGCAACATAGGAATGTGGAGGCCGTCAGAAACAGAGTGTGCAGACATTAGTCAGATGGGGTTTAGTTCAGGCTTTTCCTCATTTGGAAAAACAGTGAAATCCAAGTGGCCTCTTAAGTATTGTTTTCCTGACATTCTGTGACTTTCTGGCAAGAAAAGAAAAGGATGAGGGGAGTCAAGACAGAGAAGAAAATTTAAAAAATAAAACAAAATATAACTATCAACTTTGAAAAGAAAAAAAGATAAATAAAACATGTAAAAAGATGTTTAAGTGTTGCCCAGTGACATGTTTTAAAAGGAAGAAAAGGTGGCTTTCTACAAAAAATATTTTAGTAAAAAAAATCTGTGCGGGAAACTATGTTGGTCAGAAAGCCTCAAACACTATGAAGATATGAATGTCCCTAACATGTGAAGAACACCTGCTCTCCCACTAAGTTTATCTTTTGTGCTTTTTCTATAGTTAATATTCTACATTCTTCTTCTGGCCTTCTACGTTTCTTCTGGATTTTGTACACTTGCATTTCCTGCAGGAGGTCTGAAAACTTACCCAACCTGTCTGCTCCTGGTTTGAACCAGGACATTTAAAAACCTACATCTTTTCCTGGTTTGGGGGAAAAGAATGATTACCAGGATCTGGGAGCTCAGTCCGTATTTTGTGAGGTTGCTGTAGCTGTTAGCTGCATTCATTTAATCTATTTTTAATGTGCAGTCAGAGTCTATACACCAGCAGGAGAACTTTAGTATTTTTCTATAATTCTGAGAAAATAAATAAGCTAACTAAATAAAGGAACCAAGAAAACCAGAGGGGATGTTGGATTTAGCTCCTGAGGAACAGTGAAGTATGATCAAATACCTAGAGGCGTGGATATATTTCCTTATGTAATCATACTCCACAGTACTACTGCAAACCTATGGATTTTCCTCCTAATTCCAAAGTAAACTAGCAATCACCTTCACTTTAATTAATGAAAATTGGCTTGGCTCCCGTTCAGCACACTAATCCTCCTCACAGAGGATGAAACTCCCATCTCCTTTAGCATAGCATATGCCCCTTTCTGTAAGACCATAACTCCGACTGACTCACCTCCACGAGGGCTCCCTTGCTCCTCCAGAGCCATCTCTTGGCCTCCATCTGGCTGTCGTGTTCTAGAAGAGAGCTGGGACCTCTGAATCAGTTGGGGTGCTCCTCTGATGGCCTTTGGGTATTGCCCACCCCATAAGGTCCATGGGCACCCTAAGACCACGAAGCTGTCATCGCTGTGGTGTCTGGAGTCTGCCATCCCCAGAGCACCTGAAGATGTCTTCTTGCTGCTCAGGCAGCCCTGGGAAGTGGCTTAAAGTCCAGCAGTGTGCTCATCTGCCACCAGCAGGAGGGCTTTGTAATCACCTGCGTGAATGCGATCCCTTTGTGACTGTTTAAAGGCATACTTAATTTTTGAGAGGGTCCATATATCCTTTGGATGAAAAGGCAACTCTGTTTCATCTGGTCATTTTCCAGGTGAGAAATGTCCAGATTTATTTCCAGTGTTTTTAAAATATCTCATACAAATTGCATAGCAGGTGTCTAATTCCTTACTAAATTGTTTGGACCTCTTCAAGAATATCTGTACCATCCACAACAGTGGACATCACTCTCAGTTTGAGGCTCTGTAGAAAAGAGTTTCTCTCTTAGTGTAAGACAATATTATGTCTGTTCAACTCCATGGGATTTTTGAAGCTTTTATTTGGGAAAATGTGTATAACTCAGACAGCGGCACCACATCCTTTTCCCTGTTTTAGAAACTGTGTGAGTGAAACTAACACAAACCGCAGCGAGGCTAACAGAAACTCACTCCTTTCCTCTCTTAGCAAGAGACTGATTTAAAGTAGTTGCCTGAATTGCACTCCAAGCAATCTCTTACGGGGCCAATATCTTTGTGCCATAGTGCAGTAGTCTGGAGAAAAGATTATTTGGCATTTTCTTCTGTTAAAATGTATTTTATTGTCATTGAAATAACTTTATTTCTCCACTCAGGATGGTAAAGATATATTTTTTGTCAGGAGACTTCACGTTCATGCTTAGGGTTGCTGGCTGAACCATTTCTTTCCAGCATAAAGGCCGTGACACTCCTATCTGCTACTGAGGATATTGCAGTGCAAAACGCACACTTGACTTGTGTGTATTTAAAGCAATGTAATTATTAAAAAAAAAAAAAAAGGCATACTTGCCTTGAGAGTAACTCTTCATGCTTTGCTGATAAACTCTACAGGCTCCAGTGTGTGGTACCTCATACTTCATGGCAGGAGTACCACAGGTTCTGCCTTAGAATTAACATGTATGAACCAGACACAGTCTAAAATGAAAGAGTGGAGTGGTACAAGCAGGGCAATTTACTACTTGGTGTCTCAAAACTGCATATTATTTCTGTTTGGGTCTGGTCATTTGAGATAGAGACAATCTCTTGCTTTAACAAGGATTTCCTTTATGAAGCTGTACTTACAAAGTACTTTAAAGGAAAAAAAGTGCAGTTGTGTTTACATGAAGAATAAGGATGCCTAACTCACATGATATCCATACAGTAATTATTACTCCTACTCATCTGCTTCAACTACAGATAAGGTTATTATTGTCTGGAATTTGCTGCCTGCAAAAGCAAAACTATTGTTTGGAAAGAGAAAAGATGCAAGAAAGGAACATAGTAAAGTTTCCAATTTGCATTTCTCCATTTCTAGACAATTTTTTGGAGGTATAATTTAGGAAAGAAGACTTGGGACAAACTGCCAGTAGTGGGTTCCTTACTTCAGCTTTCTGCATTTGTAAGGTGATGAATGAGAAATCAAAAGAATTTCCGAAGATCCAGCCAAATCTTTACACCGATGACCATACTGAAAAGCAAATCTCCAGTGCTGATTACAGGACCATTCTAGAGGGTGAATTTTTAGTTTTTAGACAGGTGACCAAATTTATCTTTTCATATCTGAGGCTCCTTTGGTTTTTGCGGGTTGGACTAGATGATGTCCGGAGGTCCCTTCCAATCCCTATGATTCTCTGTGATTCCATGACTGTACTGAATTTTCCTCCCTTACTTAACCAGTGTGTGGAGCACTTTTTCCACACCCTGATTTGTCCCCTTTCTTCACACCATTTATAACTGTCAGTGGCTTATCTGTCCTGAATAATGGTCCTAGAGAGCTAGGCTTGATGATCATGGTGGTATCTTTAAATCTGCCAAGCAAAAAGATGCAATAATTTGAGACTTGGCCTAAATTTATAGTCCCCACAAACTGAAATTAAAATATAACGGAAAGAGAAGACACAGGAAAGAAAATGGCAAATCACTCATTCGTTGCATACTCAGTTATCTGCGATGTATAAAAATGCCATGAAGGAATTACTTTTTATCACATTTTTGGTTAAATGAAGCACATATTCTAATTATGTTATTAAGCAACATTCTAATGATGAAAGGTCAAAGTAATCAAGTACTATCTTTATTCACAGTATAGGTTACCCATCCTTATAAAAAGAGCTGGTTCTGCCAGCCCTCCTCTCTCACTGTCAGTGATAAGGAAATTAAGCAATTGTTTTGAATGGAAGTAAGAGCAAGTGACATATTACAGCTAATTAAGATATTGATTTAACACTTGCCCACAGGGAGAAATGAGCAGAATGCAAAGCCCTTTTTTTTTTTTTAAAAAAAAAAACCTTTCTTTGTAAAACTTTAGAGTCTTACTCATAGTGAGCAGGCATTGGCTTTGCAAGTTGCCTCAGGCAGCTGGTGCTGCTGACTGAGTTGGGCTGGTAGGCTCATTCTCAGTCCCTCAGAGGCTGCCCCCTGAAGGGTCTGCACTGGGACCCCTGCTATTTAACATCAATGACATAGACAGCAGGATTGAGTGCACCCTCAGTGAGTCTGCAGATGGCACCCAGCTGAGTGGTGCAGTCATCCAGAAAATGATTCTATGGTTATGTGATTATGTGATTATAATCACGACTTGGTGATTTTGTTTCCACAAAAGAATAAAAGAGTGGAGCACTGACGAAAATAACATGGAAGCATAGAATGGTTTGAGTTGTTAGGGACCTTCAGTATCACATAGTTCCAGTCCCACTGCTATGGGACCTCCCACTAGACCAGGTTGCTCAAAGTCCCATCCAACCTGGCCTTGAACACCTCCAGGGATGGGGTGTCCGCAGCTTCTCTGGGCAACCTGTTCACTTGCTTCTGCACTTCTTACTCTCAGGCAACGGTGCCTGCTTGGAGCACAAGGTTGCCATCAAGACCAAGCACTGTCCCTGGAAGGCATCAGGAAGGACATCAATTCTTCCTCCTGTAATTTTAAACTCTCTTTTCAGATTCTTGCTGTTGAAGAAGGACAGCAAAAGAAAATTGTCCTTTATGACATCATACAACATCAGTTACCTGAACACAAAGAAAATTTCTCTCACACTGTCTGCCATCTGAGGTCAGATACTCCAGAGCTTAGAAGAGTTTTGGTTGCATCATTCTTTAGTGAGCTATCAATGTTGACTTCAGCAAACCCTCCTTGATGATCTAGTCTTAGTTTTTGAGCAAGGAGTTCACTGTTTATGCTGAAAACAAGATTTAGCTCATCCAGTCTTCGTCTGCTGAATTTTAATGTTTCTTAATATCTTCTGCGTGAGATCATCGGAGTTAAATACTTTCTCAGCCTCTTGCTGTTGCTTTAATTCACTCATCCAGGTGTGGCCACTGCTGAGCTAAATAGAAATGTTATCTCCCCACTGGCCTGCGCTCACCTGCCGTTCTCTCTTCTCCAAGGTGATCACATCTCAGATCTACTACTGTAAGTGTTCGTGAAATTACTGACTAATCCAATTCATTTGACATGATCTATCTTAAACTGTTTAAAGTAGATCTCTTGTAGTCCTAACTGTATTGATGGAACTCTGCTAGGAAGCAATTACACAGTTATGCTAACGATGTGCAGAGCACTGACCAGCTGTTAGGCATAGGCCAGAGATAGGAAATCAAGGTCAGCCACAGCCAAGGACAGGATGCGTGACATCAGTCTCATAACTTTTTGCATTCAGGTGATATATGTGGGCCACTGGGGAACAGCTCTTACTACTGAATGCACAGCAAGGTTTCAAATTAACTTTGAGATATAAATTACTGAAAAATCAGTACTGAGCGGTTGTTGGAATTTAATCTAGACTAAGAGGTAGTTTAAAGGGAGAGCATGAGTAATTTAAACCCCGGGCTCAACTTAAGATAGTTCTCTTCCTGACAAAGAGTGGAAGTATTTCACCTAGTTCTTTTGGGATCCATTCTTTCTTCTTCCTCAGATAGCTGACAGGTTGTTGAATTATGTGTCAGCTCCTCCACAGATCAGTGCTATCCCCTGTGGACAGCTGAATTAAATTTATTAAGCTTTGAGCCTATGCTGTGTATTTTAACCCTGGGAGGTGCTTTTGTTTTGGATATGATTTTTCAGCCTGAGGTCTCTGCACCACCAGGGACTACTGTGGTCTGCAGAAGTGAATCAGTTTTCAGTTTGCTTGATTAGTTTTGTATGGATCCATGGAAAACTTTTTAGAGGTTTGAGGTTCTTTTGTAATAAAAAGATTGAAAGCCCACTGACTTAGAGACTGAGAATGCTTTATTATGCTTTGTTACATTAGATATAACAATTACTGCCAATTAGTTTTAATTGACTTTAATACATTTATGCAATTCATTTGATCAGTTTAAGTCATTCTCTTGTTAAAAGTAGTTTCTGCTAGGTGCTTGTATTAAAGATGTTTGCTTGAAATGAAGCTGACAAACTACTCATTATTTGAGCTGCTTTCTGCAGGATAAGTGGTGATTTAGGAATTTGGAGAAATTTGAAAACATCCCACGTTACCTGAGGCACAGTCAGTTTTGATGGATGTAGAGACCATGGCCAGAACTGGTCTGCAATCCATGGTTATCCACCACATTCCAAATCTTCACAGTCCTAAAAGACAGAGGTGTAAATTCACTGTGCTCTTTAGTATGAACTGTTCATTATTAGTGTTGTAAAACTTTAAAGTCTCAAAAACATCCATCTTTGTATGTTAACTGCCTACCTGACTTAGCTTGATACCTTGCTAGATTCCCGCTGAAATTCCACCTTGCTCTGGGGGGTAGAAACCCCTCTGAGTCAGCCAGGGAGAGCTGCCCACCTCTCTGCACGCACCGTGACTCAGATCTGTGTGGGACTGCCCCTAAATGCTGTGGGGAAGGCTCTTGCCTCCATCCTGATAGCATAATACAGGGTTTTAACTTAGCTGCCACGAACATGCTGTATTTGTTTCCAAATGGATAATGAACAGACTACAGATACTATAAATATTCTGTGTAGTTGCTTAATAAGCACAATTGGCTGTCAATAAAAAGGACCTTTCCTTGGCAAGTAATTAGTGAGTAAATAATAATTTCTCAAAGCCTATGTGCCCCGGCAGACCCCAATTACAACCACAGAGCATGTCAAAAACATTTAATTACCTTCCCAAGGGCTCTGTTGTTCTTCCTATAATGACTACACCTCCTCATTATTCCTGCCCCTCTGATGAGTTTTTGCTTTGGTGTGTTACTGTTTTTGATTAAAGGAAACAAATTGTTCAGGGATGGGTCTTGCTGCCTGCCCATCAGCCCCTCTTGCTCACCAGAAAATTTGCT
This sequence comes from Penelope pileata, assembly GCA_013396635.1. Classification (NCBI taxonomy): domain Eukaryota; kingdom Metazoa; phylum Chordata; class Aves; order Galliformes; family Cracidae; genus Penelope; species Penelope pileata. The sequence goes on from WBMW01004944.1 coordinate 1,692,538, forward strand.
GTTGCTTTGGCATAAATTCTTGTTTTCAGGACTGGGTATGGTGCTGACACTGGTGGGATCAGATCTGACAGCAACTAAAATCGCTAGCAATGTGACCCAGTTCTAAATTAAGACATTAAAATGAAAATTGTCAGATGTGAGCCAAGTGCCTAAGCTCACATCTATAGTCAGTGGAGAGCCACTCATAAAATCTGCGGAGCACTGAAAGCCAATCAGCTGATCAGCAACTAGGGGCCCGCTTCACTTACCTGTGCAAGGCACAGAATGTCCTGTGTCAGAAGGGACCAATGAGGATCATCGAGTCCAACTCTGCATCACTGAGTCCAGATCCTGAAGGATTCTTCACAGAATCACAGAATGTCTGTGGTTGGCAAGCACCTCTGGGTCCCTCTGCTCCAACCCCTGCTCCAGCAGAGACACCCTGAGCAGGGTGCCCACCGCAGTGTCCAGGTGGCTTTTAAAGATCTCCAAGGAGGAGACTCCACAGCCTCTCTGGGCAACCTGTGCCAGTGCTCTGTCACCCTCAGACTATGTCTGACAGAAATGAAGAAACGTCTAAGTCATTTAGTAGGTGTTTTGGTAATAATGAGTGATAAGTGCTTTAATCCAAAAAGAAACCCAAACACCTTCGTGAAACTGATATATTATTTAGGCTATGAAATTCCCTCAGTTTAAGATTAAAGATGAGTATATGTATCCTTGAGTTCAAAAGCTCAAAATCAGGATGAAAGAAAGGAATAAATAGGCTTGATCCTGGTACTGTTCCTTTATTACCTATTTCCCTGGAGTTTCTGTACATCTATGGAGGAAGACCAGACCCAACAATTTATATATATAGAATGCTAAGAGACTTTTAAGAAGGAGTGTAGGTAAACCAAAATCAAGCACTTTGTCACTGCATCTTGGGACTGTACACTGTAAATGTGTGTCACTCATAAATATATCAGTCGTACCAATGGGCTAATATTACTTATGTAGGATAGGATGAGGGTTCTAGTTGTCTTACAGCTGCATGGCGGATTGCAATAGTCTTTTCCAGGTACCTTTCACAAATGCTAAATGTAGCCTGAGAGCTGCTGGTCTCTATGCAAGTGTGGTTGACCAGATAACAACCCAGCTGTGACCACGGATGTATTTTCTTATGTTGAAAATCTTGCCTTCCTCTTCTCCTCTGTGAAGACTTTTCTCTGAATGATCTATAGGAAATGTCATTTCAACACTAAAACCTTCACCATGAAGTCAGGAAATCAAGCAACAGCTTAGAAGTTTGAAATTTAGGAAATAACACGTTAACATTTACATGAAGCGTAAAAATAACAGTCTTCTGCTGAACATCAAAGTTAAGGACAAGAATTTTTTATAAAGGCCATTTGCACCTTCAAAGAAAGAATTGTGGGCTTATGAAACTCATGAGGTAAATCTTGCAATATATGCTAGTCCAGTAAAAGTAAATGACAAAGGCCATGATGAAGAATTGCAAGGATTGCGTAACAAGCTATGCCGCAGCTACATAGAAAGAGGGCATCTGAAAAAGGCCTCAGGCTTAGTCCATTCATTCATTCACAATAAGCTAGTTTAATACATAGGTGACCGGAGGATTTTCAGTCCGATCTCCAGTGTTTGTCTCTGCATGAAGAGATAGGTAGCCATTATCTTTCCAGCAGCTAATATCTCTGAAAAGACAGGAAATGATCTTTTGCAGGGGATTTGGGGGTTCTGGTGGATGAGAAGCCTGATGTAAGCCAGCATCTGGGTGGCAGCCCTGCCCATGACAGGCGGTTGGAACTGGGTGGGCTTCAAGTTCCTTCCCACTCAAGCCATTCTGTGGTCCTATGATTTCATGATTCCATGATTCTGTGAAAGGATTCAGCCCATGTTACTGTTACATCACATACAGGAGAGAAGAAATGCAAACTCTACGAACAAAATTTGGTCTTGCTTTCCTAAAGATAACCTGGGTGCCTGCTTCTTCTTTCCTGGTTGTTCACACTGCAGATGAACAAGTCTATCAGCAAATCCCGTGCAGGCAAAAGGAAACTCACGGTAGGTGTGAGGAAAAAAGTCACTTGCTTCCCAAGCATTTTCCTATAAGAGGTTTTAAAAAAAATATTTTCTTTCATTTTTAAATACTCTGCTTCAATTTGTCCAGTTACCACTCTGAAGAAACTCCCTAAATGTAATGGTCAAGTAAGTGGTCAGCCACTTGGAAACAAAGAATTGTTAACTATTTATGGCACAATGAGTGCAAATTATTCTTACCATCCAGGATCATATGTCTCTTCTATAAAACAGAACTCCTAAAGAAATAACTGAGTTCTTAATATATAAAACCTTATAAAATTTTAGGTCTGCATTGTTTAAACTTATACTTTTTAAAAAATACATAAATAGTGACATGTGGGAGAAGAAAGAAAGAAAGAAAGAAAGAAATTTATTTTTTTTACTGTCAAGACTACAAACATACTTCCATGCCTTTGTGTTTGCAGTGAAAAAAAAGTATTGTTTCTGTGCACATTCACTGAGAGGTGTCATTTGTATTACAGAACTATTTATCCTTTTAAGGCATTTTTACAAGTGTAACTGGCTGTTTTACCGTAAAATGGAGAAAATAGGATTGTAGAGTGGATGGTGAAATTTCCAGTGAGATTTCCACATGTTGTGGGACAAGTAGAAGACCTATGATAAGACCTTTAATCAGCTAGTATGTATGGAGAAGACTGAGAGGGGATCTTATCAATGTTTATAAATATCTAAAGTTCAGGAGTCAAATGGATGGGGCCAAGATCTTTTCGGTGGTGCCCAGTGACAGAACAAGGGGTAATGGGCACAAGTGGGAACACGGGAAGTTCCATACGAACATGAGGAAAAACTTTACTGCGAGTGACAGAGCACTGGAACAAGCTGCCCAGAGAGGCTGTGGAGTCTCCTTCTCTGAAGATATTCAAGACCCACCAGGATGCTTTCCTATGCAACCTACTGTAGGGCACTTGCTGTAGCAGGGACATTGGACTTGATGATCTCCAGAAGTCCCTTTCAACCCCTACAATTCTGTGATTCCATAATTTCCTAACTGCATCTCTGGTAAAGGGTTATGATGGCTTTGCAACAGGACAAATAAGTCTTTTACAACACAAGAGCCATCTTGTGTATTTATTGATGATATTGCATGTCTACATATATCTGAAGTATATTCTTAGCTTATCCTTATGTGTATGTTCCACTATACCAAATTGATGCACTTTACCCACAAGCAGTAGGGGAAAAGATTCAAGTGCCTCTGAATCACAAGGAATGAGGAACTGCTCAGTGTGGAGCCACCACCCTCTCTCCATCTTCACCAGTGCAGCCCACAAATGCCTGAGGTTGTGGAGTGCCCTCAGTGTTTGTGTGTGAACAGAGCTCAGGACCCCAGTGCAGCAAATCTAGAAAGCCAGAACTGAAAGCTGGAAGAAATGCTGGGTCTTTTCCTTACCTTGGTTGTGAAGAGGCCTTGTGTAAGCTAGGAAAATAAATACTCGCAAGACATTGAAGCAATACTCCCCACTTCAGGTTTTCCATGGAGTCAATAAAAATACTGATTTATTTAGCTTTTTGACCTTAACCTTCAAGGTATCCGATTCAAACTACTTATAGGAAATATCGTCTGGAAAACAAACAAAAATATACCAAAACCAAAGACATCTCCTGTTTTATTCTGGTTGTTTCTAACACTTCTGGTCTTATCTCTACTGTCATGGTAGTTAAGTGTTTTATTTAGCATATGATCTTGTGGTGCAAATGTTAGTAGCATCTGTAGTAGTAGGCAGGAGGACACAAACACACAGATGTTGCTTCCGTAGTCATTGTGGCCTCTTGGGCCTCTGAGACCATTTCCTGAGCAATGTGATGTGGTCTGTGGAATGGGTTTTGTAGCCATTTGCCTGTCTCCCAGGGGAGGGTGTGAGAAGTTCAGCAGAGACTGTGAGGTGCCAATATTTCTAAATGTGATGAGAATGAGTCTCACCACTTTGAGAAACAGGAATATGTTGTTTGTGCGACTGTTTATCTTGCAGCAGCTCATAGTAAGTTTGTCCTTATAAGCAGTATGATTTGACCTCTTACTCATCTCTCTGCTCTCTAAGGCAGTATGATTTGTAGTGTCAGCAGAGAGCAGCGAAAAGAGGGAAAAAAGGCAGAAAATCTGCTTACCTGCGTTTGATTTTCATCCAGCCATGTGCTGCTTGTTACACTAACAGAGATTCCTACTGCCCTGGTGAGTACTCAATACGTGCAAGTAACAGCATGTGGGTTGTGTGTGAGGTCTAGGAGGTTTCCATACCATGGAGATGCCTTTATGATTTTTGAAGAAACCATAAATAAAATGTTGAGACATTTAGCTGCCCTTTTCATTAGACACTGCCTTCCTGGAAGGGATCTGAGTAACACAGATGTAGAACTGAACAGGAACAAAAGATAAGTTCCTTGTCTTTTGCATACTGGCTAAAGGCAGACAGAATGGATTGAATCAGAAGTGGAGGAAAGAATATTTTCGAGTGTGGTGGCTGACCTCAAAATGTACCCTTGTCTCACTAAGAATAGATTTAGTAGACCTGCCAGTCCTCCAAATCTCAGCAAAATCCTGGGAATCTGCAGATAACTTAATATTGGCAGGGTTATGATTTGTATTCATGTTCTTTGGTGATTTCTGCAACCAGAAGTGCTTTTCATTAAGAAACTGAAAAGAATCACTATTTCTGATACGATTTTTAATTAAATTAACTGAGACAACCACACTGAAGTTTGCTGTAAAATCCCTTCCTAGTTCAGAGAAAATGAGCACATAAGGCAGAATGTGTCAGGATGAAAAGGGCACTGGATGAAAGCTTTGTTGTAGCAAAGCCCTAGCCCTTCCTTGGTGGACTGAGGGGACACAAAACTAAATGCATCAGTAGCCAATGAAGTTCTTTTAAATAACATCATTTTTGATCCATAGATTTCAGCTCAATACATGCAATATTTTTTTCACAATGGAAAAAAAATCTGCGATAAATTGTTCAATAACTAAATGTATCCTTTTGAAAAATAGCTGGAGAGTTAGATGGAACTTCAGAATTCAGAATCAGTATTATTTTTCCTCAAATATATGGTACTTGATACAGAAAGGTCCTTTGCATTTGGAAGATTGTCTCTATATATGGAACATTGTCTTTTTTTTTCTTTTTAAAAAAAGAAAATTGTTCTCCTTACAAACAAATCTGAAAAAAGTCTTTTGATGTCCTGTGTTTAATGATGTAGTGTTTATTGAAGTTTGTCTTTACTGCAGTACTATTGTGTAAAGTGATGGAATAAGTATAATTAACCCTTGCAGGAATCTAGCCCTGTAAATGCAAAATTTGCACTCATTTCTGATAACACAGTGATTAAAGCATGACAAAAAGGCTGCAATTGACTGAAGACTATATTAAAGCGTACTGTTTGAAAAGCATTGGGATCACTGGCTGTTGGCATATAGATTATCGTATATAAGCCACGGCATCTGGGATCAGTTAATCCATTACAACCAGTCTCCTTAACACTGGCTTTAAAAGATATGGGCTGGATAAGTGGACAAAAAAGTGAGTGGAGAATCAGTCTGACTGGTGGACTCAAAGTGTTGAGATCAGTGGTGTGAAGTCCAGTTTTGTACTGGTCAGCTGCTAAGGAGGTCTCTCAGGGGTCAGTAACAGGACCAGTACAGCTAAATGTCTCTGCTAACAACCTGGGTGTGGGATGGAGTGCACCCTTAGCAAGTTTGTGGACAACACCAAATTAGAGAAAGAGGTCAATATTCTGAATGGCAGGATTGCTACTCAGGCTGAAGACAGGCTGAAGAACTAGATCGCGAGGAACATCATGGAGTTTAACAAGAGCAAGATCTTACACAGAGGATGGAATAACATCATGTAACACTGCAGAGTGAGGTCCAACCATCCATGAACCAGCTGTGCTGAAAAGGACAGGTGGTCCTGGTGGACAAGAAGTTGTCCATGAGTTTGCAACATGTGATTGCAGCAAAGAGGGCTGCGTTAGGAAAAGGGTGCTCAGCAGGCCAAGGAAAGTGATCCTTCCACATTATTCAGCACTGGTAAGACTACGCCTGGGGTACTGTGTCCTGTTTTGGGCTTCCAAAAGGAAAATAGATATTGTTGCACCTCTGTGAGTCCAGCAGAGGCCAACAAGCTGGTCCGGGGCCTGGAGAACACATCATATGAAGAAAGGCTGAGAAAGTTGGTTTTGTTCAGCTTGGAAAAGAAAGGCTGAAGCGGAGACCTTACTACTATCTACAACTACCTGATAAGAGTGTGAAGGAAATAGAGTCTTCAGAAGATGCATAGAGACAGGATGGGAGGCATTGGGAACAAACTGCCAAATGGGAGATTCCAAATAGATGCTAGGAATCTATACCCCCAGGGTAGTCAAACATTGGCGTAGGTAGGTTGTCTAGAAAGATCGTGTAAGCTCCATCCTTAGAAGTGTCTAAACAGACTGAACACAGTCCTGAGCAACCTGATCAATTTTTTTTGAGCACTGGATTGGATATGGTAATCTCTAAAGGTCTATTCTATCATCTGGGGATTCTGAGAGTATTATTGAGATTACGAGGGGAAATTTACAGCTATTTACACACAGATCACCACACAGATGTGAGTATTTCAAGCCAGAGGTAGTCTTTATTTTAAAGTCTCTCTCGTTTTTTTTTTTTCCCCTTTTGATAATACTTGTCCAAAAACATAGAAAAAGTGCTAACACTGAAAGCAAGAGGTTGTGAGAGAGGTTGTCCTTCCTAGAAAGCTGTTTGTGTCAGACTTAGAGACAGATTTTAAGGCTTCTCAGCCACGTGAGCAAATTGTCCTCTTCAAAGCTGGGGAAACAAAGCAGAACCAAGCTACTCCTGACATGAAAAACAGCTGCACAAGAAAGAGTTATAAATGCAATGAAGAGCTGCAGATACAGCTCTGGAAATTTGCTGTCAGCAGAGGATGAGAAGGACAGGACAGTGACAGTATCAGCTAGAGGAACCACATTCTTATCAGCAAAGCTGTGGTCTTATCCTCCCAGAAACCATCTAAACAGCAGCAACAACTTGGATTTCCAGAATGTTTCCTGGGCCTGGAAAATTCAGGCACTTCTTTTGTGTTCACAGTATTCAGGCAAGCTCTGTTTTGTAGAGAAAATAAGAAGCAGCGAAATCTGTATACCTGGAGACTGTCGTGCATCCCTGGGCAATCTTCTGCACTGTGTTTTCATGTTAATTCCATACATGTCTTCAGTATTTCATGGGGACTTCTGGAAGTTTGAAATTCCAAAATGAATTCCCACATACATGTTGTAGAGAACCTTCTGTCTTTGAACTGGATTATATTATTTGGTCTTTTGGAAGTTCACAAAGCGTATTGAATTTTTTTTTCCCAGGATGGAACGGTTACATTTACACTGAACACATGCAAACGTGATTTTCCACAGGGTTATTTTATAAAGCACTTTAAAATTATGGTCACACAGCTTGTTGTCACAGGCTTGGTTTTTTTGTTGATTTTGTTTTGTTTTTCCTAGGGACAAAACACCAATGTTCATTAGTTCATAATTAAAAAACACAGCCAGCATCTATAGACCTCACTTGTCACTGCCTATAATTTCAGTTGGTGTTCACTTACTTGATTTTATTACATGACTGTTGGTAGAAGGGAATATCAGCTGGGAATATCAGCTAGCTTACAGAAGAGTAACAGCTGGTATATATTTCAGACATAAAATACGATTTTAAAAATGCTGTTTCAGTGTCCAGATCTTCTTTATTCTCTCAAAGAATAATTATTTATGAAGCAACTTCAAGGTTTCATTCTGCAATTTGAAGTTTTGCCTGCACAGGAACATGAAATTAACTTGTTCTGTGAGTAGACACCAAAAAAATTCCATGGGATGCTCCCAACTGTCATCAAGGACTGAAGTCCTCACGGCTGAATGCAAGTCTCCAGAGTTAGTGAGTGTGACCGCCCAACTCTGTGACCAGGTCTAGAGGGAAACATAGGTCGTATACTTTGTGGTTTCAACCTCCAACTCTAGTTGCATTCTGAATATCTATGCAGTTAATGTGGTTCTTACCCAAGATAAAGTTATTTACAAAATTATTTACAAAAAGATAGATTTAAAAAAATGAAACGTGTCTAACTGTTTTTTCTTACTATAGCTGAAGGTCATACTAGTAAGAGATGAACAGGAATTGGTTATGCATTCTGCAACTGATATCCACAGCAGTCTCTTTGCATGCTCGTTATAACTTGAGGCAGAATATTGATTTGTTATTATAGACCAGGTGTGCAAGATCCACTTAAAACAGTAATATATCAACAGTTAACTGAAAATAAATTGTCTTTTATATTTTTAATTGAGTCTGGATATGTCTTTAAGTGCTAAAAATCATTCAGATGACCAAAATTGTTAGATATATATTAAGAAATGCATACAATCTCCACAGATATTTATTCATTGTGAAATTCCCAGGCTTGCGCTGTTCTTTAAAAATACAAGTGGGAAATAAAACCAAACTTTTTTGAAATCCAAATATGTTCTTAAAGGAGGAAATGGAGAGACAGAAGTGTGTTTCTGCCCCTTTGAATGAGCCAGAGGGAATTGTTCTATTCAGCAAATAATTTGGTATGAAAAACTGAACTCATGGAAGTCAACAGCAATACTAATGGATCCTTAGTCTTAGTTTTAATTCATCCTTGAGGGTGAAATTTTCACTTGCACACAGAGACAGAATAAGGCTAATATATCTTGTCAATCTCACTTCACCACATCTCCATTTTCCTCTTTACCGAAATAGGATTTATCAACAGTCTTCATCTACCTACATAAAGGTATGTTTTCTTCTAATCAGAGTTCTATTGTAAGAAAAATTATAGAATACATTTATCTATTTTCATAAACAGAAAACACAATACTTCTTTTTTTAAAAAGAAGATAAAATTAACTGTTTGAAAAGACTCCACATTTTCTAGAAACAGACTTTGTCCTTAAAGCCCTGGTTTTGCCTTCACTATTTACCTGTGCAGAACACAGGATCTATATGACTTCCTTCCTTCTTTTTCTTAATGTGTCTATGTGTTATAAGCTGGTATAAAAGCTTTTGAGTCTTTACAACTGAAATAACAATTTCCTCAAAGATGCGTAAATCTGTACAGTTGATTTCCTGAGTATACTTTCAAAACATGTTATAAGCATATCACCTATATTGATGGTTAGTTATTTTAAATTGCATTTATATTTTTTCTTTCAAATTTAAATTGAGGGAAAATGGATTTTGAATTGTCATAAGTGATGGGAGAAAATTAATTTAAGGTATTTTATGTAAGTAAAAGGATATATTTCTACATGGAAAAATGACATATTGCTACCTAAAGAAGTTTCAGCATGCATCTAAGTTAATTTAAATTTTATGCATTTGATTGATTTTCAGATCAAATCAAATGCAATTCTGTAAAGTAATGCCTGGTATAAAAACTTATTTTAACAGACATGAGTTATTGTTCACTTGTCAGGACTCATTAAGTAGCAGTATCTGGCATAATAAATATCTCCATTCATTTTGAGGACACCATGCAGAGTAGGATCCCATTCAGGAAAAGTCATGGTGGTAAAAACCACATGTAATAATTCACTATTGTTTCATCAACTTCCTATCATTTGTGAGGAAATAAGAAATTTTGGAGTAGTTATTTCTCTGAACAATGCATTACCCTTTTTTCTAAGTTGGAGAGACATGGATTTGATGGGTGGACTATTCAGTGGATAAATAATTGGTTGGATGGTCACAGCCAGAGGGTTGTGGTCAACAGCTCTATGTCCAGGTGGAGGCTTGTGATGAGTAGCATCCCCTAGGGTGCTGTCTTGGAACTGGTGCTCTTTAACATCATAGAATCATAGCATCATTTGAGTTGAAAGAGACCTTTAAAGGTCATCTGGCCCAACTCCGCTGCAGCAAACAGGGACATCTACAGCTAGATTGGAGTGCTCGGAGTCTGGTCCAGCCTGAAAGGGACAGGGCTTCCACCACATCTCAGGACAACCCGTTCCGGTGCTTCACCTTCCTAATCTTAAAAAACTTTTTTCTTAAATCCAATCTAAATCTTTCCTTTTAGTTTGAAACCGTTTTCCCTTGTCCTGTCAAAACAGATTCTGCTAAAAAGTCTGTCCCCCTTTCTTGTAGCCCCCCTTAGATACTGAATGGCCTCAGTATCTAAGGTCTCCTCGAAGCCTTCTCTTCTCTAGGCTGAACAGCCCCAGCTCTCTCAGCCTGTCCTCATAGGAGAGGTGTTCCATCCCTTGGATCATTTTTGTGGCCCTCCTCTGGACGCACTCCAACAGGTCCATGTCTCTCCTTTGCTGAGGACTCCACATCTGGATGTAGCGCTCCAGGTGAGGTCTCACAGTGCAGAGCAGAGGAGCAGGATCACCTCCCTTGACCTGCTGGCCACGCTTCTCTTGATGCTTTCCAGGATACAGTTGGCTTTTTGGGCTGTGAGAGCACATTGCTGGCTCATGCCCAGCTTGCCATCCACCAGTACCCCCAAGTCCTTTTCGGCAGGGCTGTGCTCTATCCTTTTGTCCCCCTGCTTGTATTGATGGTGGCGGTTCCTGGGACTCAGGTGCAAGACCTCTCATTTGACTTTGTGGAACCCCATGAGACTGTCCTGGGCCCACTGCTTGAGCCTGTCTAGGTCTCTCTGGATAGCATCCCATCCTTCAGGCATGTCAACTACATCACACAGCTTGGTATCTTCTGCAAACTTGTTGAGGGTGCACTCAATCTCACTGTCAATGTCAGTGTCAACTTCACCTGACTGCCATGACTTTTCAAATATCATCGAGAGTGGCTTGGCAACTACATCAGCCAATTCCCTCAGGACTCTCAGATACATATCATCAGGACCTATAGACTTATGAATGTTCAGGATCCTCAGGTGGTTGCAAACCTCATTGTCAATTACAGCAGGAAGGACATTGCTCCCTCAGTCCGTACCTTCTGACCCATCTGCCCAAGAGGTGTGAAGAGCAGTTGCCAGTGAAGACTGAGGCAAAGTTGTTCTTGAGTACCTCATCCTTCTCCTTGTCCATTGTTGTCAGCCTGCCTACATTGTTCGCTAGGGGTTGTACCAAGCAAGTACACCCTCTTGGACTTCCCTTTTCTGGTCTGTGTGCCAGTAGAAGCCTTTTTTGTTCTTCTTTGCACCCCTTACCAACTTAAGTTCCACTTGGGCGTTGGCCTTTCTGATCCCATTCCTACACAGCCTAGCAACATCTCTATACTCTTTCCACAGTACCTGTCCCTGCTTCCACTGCCTGTGCATTTTCTTCTTGCTCTCCAGTTTGACCAGTAGGTCCCAGTTCAGCCATGCCAGTCTCTTCCCTCCCTCTCCTGACTTCCTACATCTGGGAATGGAGCTTTCTGAGAAAAGCTTCCTTAATGATATGCCAGTTCTGCTCTGCTCCCTTGTCCATGAGGACAGTTTACCAGAGTGTTTTGTTGACTATCTCCCTGAAGAGCTGGAATTTGGCTTTTCTAAGATTTAGCATCCTGATTTTACTCTTTGTCTGCCTCATATCCCTCAGGAGTGTGAACTGCACCATTACATGGTCACTACAGCCCAGGCAGCCTCCAACTCTGATGTCACCAATGTCACTCGCGTTGGTGAGCAACCGATCCAGTGTGGCATCCTCCCTGGTGGGGTTGTCTGTTACTTCGCTCAATAAATTATTCCTGATACATTCCAAGAGCTTCCTTCTATATTGCCTACAGTTCACTGTGCTATTTGTCCAGCAGACGTCTGAGTGGTTGAAGTCCCCCAGCAGGAACAGAGCCTGTGGTTGCGATGCCTCCTGTAGCTGGTGGAAGAAAGCTTCATCAACAGGCTCTGTTTGATTGGACACCAGCCACAAGGCTCACTTTGTAACCTCGGTCTCTAACTTTCACTCATGGGCTTTTGACTTGTTTGTAGCCTTTCTTCAGGGACAGCTCTTCACACTCCATTCGTTTTTTGATGTAGAGGGCAACACCTTCTCCTCTCCTTCCTTGCTGCCCCTTCTGAACAGCTCATAGCCATTAATAGCCATACTCCAGTCATGGGAATAATCCAATCATCCCAGAAGGTTTCAGTGATGGAAATACATCATGGTTTTCTAGTAGCACAGTGGCTTCCAGCTCCTCCTGTTTGTTTCCCAGGTTCTGTGTGTTGGTGCAAAGAAACATCTTTATCAATGACATAGACAGTGGGATTGAGTGCTGGTGACACTAAGCTGAGTGGTGCAGTTGATATGGCAGAAAGAAGGGATGCCATCCGGAAGGACCTGGACAAGTCTGAAAAGTGGGCCCACATGAACCTAATAAGGTTCAACAAGGCCAAGTGAAAGGTACTGCACTTGGGTCAGGGCAATCCCAGATACATGTACAGACTGGGAGAAGAACTCCTTGAGAGCAGCTGTGCCTAGAAGGCCTTGGGGGTTCTGGTGGATGAGAAGCTTGATATGAACCAGCAGTATGTGCTTGCAGCTTGGAAGACCAACTACATCTTGGGCTGCATCAAAAGAGAGCTGATGGTAGAGGGAGGTGATTGTGCCCCTCTGCTCTGCCCTTGTGAGGCCCCATCTGGAGAACTGCATTGAGTCCTGGGACCCCCAACACAAAAAAGATGTGAAGCTGTTGGAGTGGGTCCAGAGGAGGCCAGGAAGACAGTTAGAGGGCTCCAGCACCTCTCTTACACAGAAAGGCTAGGCAGCTGGGCTTTTTCAGCCTGGAGAAAAGAAGGCTCCAGGGAGACCTCATTGCGGCCTTGCAGTATTTAAAGGGAGCTTACAAACAAGATGGAGACCAACTTTTTGCATGGGCAGATTGTGGTAGGACAAGCAGAAATAGTTTTAAAGTAAAAAAGGGGAGACTCAGGTTAGATATTAGGAAGAAATTTTTTACTCAAGGGTGGTGTGGAACTGGCATAGGCTGCCCAGAGAAGCTGTGGATGCCCTACCCCTGGAGGCATGCAAGGCCAGGTTGGATGGGCCCTGGGCAGCCTGATCTGGTGGGTAGCAACCCTGCTCACAGCAGGGGGTTGGAGCTGAGTGGTCTTTAAGGTCCCTTCCAACCAAAACCATTCTATGATTATTAGCATAAGCTTCTTTTAGGATAGTTGAGGAAATACAGGGACTCTTGAAAGTGATCTTTCATTTTTGATGTGCAGTGATAATTTGTAAAATAACTTCAAAGAAACTTCAAATCTGCTTCCCATGAATATGCAGAACGATAGCTGCTTGCCTTTATGGCTAAGCAATTAGTTATAAAGTTTAAATTTGTTTTATCAAGATAAAACATTAATAGGAATTTGCTAAAAATTTTGGACTCCCTGATTTTTCAACTAAGAAACCAAGATCAATCAATTCACTTCTAAGACTAATTTATCTACAAGTCAGACTGCATATTTTGACTTTCAACTTTGAATACTCAGAGAAGTCAGAAAAGGCAGTACTGTCACTGAAGAAAACTTGATGTCCTTTCCTGCAAGTTTCTGAGAATATTGAACCTTGCTATTTCCTCTGTGAGAAGTTTCATGCGTAAACATACATGTATATAAGTTCTGGTTTCAGGAGCTTGGTTTGGAGGTCATAAGGAAAAACAATACATATAGAAACACTGTAAGTGCCAGACATACATAGTTATGTTCAAGGAACACACATATTAGTGACTGAGACTTCTAGCCACAGTATTTTTATTATATACTACCAGGCTAAATTTGCCCCATTGAAGATTCTGAAGTCATCTGAAAAATAGTCATAGGTCCTAATTGTTTAACTACTTCTTTTAATGGATTAAGTAAATCCCTAGATCTGTAATGTAGAGAAAATCTTTACACCTCTCATATTGTCTGTTCAGAGCTTTCAGTGTCCATCAGGCTACTACTGTATGAGGCCTGGAGTACTGAACTTCAGAGATCAACAGAGATTACCTGCAGAACACGGATGAAGTTAGAAGAATCAACATATTCGTTCTGCTGGTGTAAATCATATAAAATTATGGCAAGCAAATAAGACAGTTAAAATATGATGCTTCCTTGCTGTTTTTCTGTGTGTGTAATAGAAGAACTATGTTTAATATGTCTTCATGTCTTTAGGAGCTACATATCTGGTGCACAAATTAACTTATACAGAAATATTTTTCATAATAGTCAGGCTAGGAAATCCAAACTGGAGTGTGACAGCAACCTGAATTCCTTATTTTCCTATTTCAATACCTGAAATGGAGAGAAAAGCTGTTTGGCCTCTGGCCTCTCCCCTGATGAATGCTACTAAGAGTAATATGCATTTTAGATCTAATGAAAAAATAACTTTATTCACTGTTTGCACACAGACCCCAAATCTGATTTTGAGATAGTGCAAGTCACATTGTGTAATATGCGTGAGGTATAACCCAGTCTATAATTTGATCTGCATGATCAACATTGCCTGAAAAAGACAAAACCCAGTTTGAGTTTGTGTTGAGTTTGAAAAGAAAGTGGAAAATTATCCTTTTGTTTTATGAACTGTGTAAATATGAACTGTAGGTACATTAATGATTATATTGAGACCACCTATCTTTGTCTGAAATGTGTTTACATATGAGCTGCTTGATCTCAATTACAGTCAATGAAGACATTGTGAGGTCTGTCAATCAGTTTCTCTGACCAATAAGAAAGCCTGTCTCAAGAAAAAATGAATTGTTTCCTTGGCCTCCATGAACTACAGTGGGAATTTAGAAACTTAATTGCATACCAGCACGTTTAATGGAGACATCCAAAATTTGGCGAGATAAATCCCAGTCTAGCCACCCAAAGTGAACTGTTTGAACTAGTAAACAAATCTCCTACAGCCAATGAGACTGTAGAGCAATTCACCACCATAGAGCAATTCATCCCCTCTTTAGATGCGTGATTATCACAGATGGAAGGAATCATATCTCTACTGACTACATAGGGAATCTTGAAGGTTACATTAGATTAGACATCACAGATGGATTTTGTTCAAGACTAGATGTGACTACATGTGAGGCAAGTACCTCAGTTGCCATTACATTTTGAAAGGGTTTCTTCATTTGGTCACATGCTGGTGTCTACTATCATTTGAGATTATCTGGAGTATCATGCCTGGTGTCCAATTGCTGTTCCAGATTATTACAGGACCTATGCCATAATTTCCAGCCTGTTGAAAATGTGTCAAGTATGTTAAAGTGCATCAGATAACATTAGTTGTATAATTTTAGGTAAATAAATGGAGCAATTCAATCTTCTCTGAAAGAAAGAATATTGCCTAAAGCACATATCTAAGAAATAAAATATTTATATTATATTCTCTACCATAAAATAGACCACAGAGGAGTAAATACATTGAGATGGGGAATACAATGTGTGCAAATGAGAAGAAAATGGTCAGGAAGGGCTCTGATGTTAGTATTTACTTTCACATGAACACTCATCTCTCCAATTCACAAGTTTGATTCAAAGATACTACTACTGCCACCAGTACTTGCACAGAAATCTGATGTTTGTATTTTGTATGGAAAACAGAGTATCTGATTCACCCTCTCTCACAATCACAGAATGGTTGAAGTGGAAAAAGACCTCTGGGTTCATCTGATGCAACCCCTGCTCCAGCAGGGACACCCAGAGCAGGGTGCCCAGGACCGTGTCCAGGCGGGTTTGAAAGATCTCCAAGGAAGAGACCCCACAGCCTCTCTGGGCAACATGTGCCAGTGCTTGGTCACCTGCACAGCACAGAAGTGCTTCTGGTGTTTCTGACTTGACTCCTATGTTCCAGTTTGAGCCCATTGGCTCTTGTCTCAACACTGGGCACCACTGACAATATCTCTGTTCAGTTATAAGAGAAAGGAAAATATCACTCTGCAGCCTTGATGAGTTGCTGTGCCCATAGACAAGCATGTTTACCGCATTTTCAAAGGAACAGAATCCTGACCTTGGATAAA
Organism: Penelope pileata; assembly: GCA_013396635.1. Lineage (NCBI taxonomy): Eukaryota > Metazoa > Chordata > Aves > Galliformes > Cracidae > Penelope > Penelope pileata. The sequence goes on from WBMW01004944.1 coordinate 1,708,559, forward strand.
GCATGCAAGGCTCCTACTGGAGTAAAAACATGCTTCGTGTCTTGGAGTAGAATTCAACTCTCAAAACTAAAACAGTTTGCAATCAGTCATCTGCTGCTTTAATTTTGAAATGTATTTTCAATTGATATCTTGTATAAATTATGAACTGTGAGCAATGTGCTTTACCAAGAAGACAATATTCCAGTCACAAAGTGCCATCCAGAATAAGCAAGAATGACTAGAACATTACAATTGTATCACTAGTGGTCTTCATGACAGACTCTTGCATTGACAATCACCCATTTACAAGGTATCAGTTTTCATTTGGTCATTGTTGTTTAAAGCAGGAGAAGGCTTGCTCTTCTGTCCATCAGTCCCTCCTTTAGATGTGTCCTGGAAGAAAAGCCTTGGCATCCACAGTGACATTAAAATTCGTTTGTATTCATTCCGAAAATTCTGGTTAAGAAGTCCATATATTATTGCATTAAGGCAGCTGTTGAAATAGGCCATGAAGTAGCTTATAACGAATAACCACTCAGGAACCTTTGGTGCCATTTCCAAAGGACTGATGGCTACAGCCAGTCCTATGAAGTTTAGAGGTGCCCAGCAAAAGGCAAAAATCACAAAAACCACAAACATGGTAAGAAAGTTTCTGAAGTCACTTGGTTTCAGTCTTGGCTTTGTTTCTGACTTGACTCGTCTTCTAACTTGAAGCACTAAAACCCAAATTCGAAGGTAGCAGAAGCTCACAACAGTGATAGGGACGATGAAATGAATTACTACAACAGCTATTGTATAGTAGGAACTTGCAGTCTGAACAAATGTGCATGAATAGATGCGCGGATCATACTTTAAAGAGCCAACAAAAAAGTTTGGCACAGTTGCAATTACTGTTAATACCCAGACTAAGGAGACGTAGAGCATTGTGTTCCAACAGCTGTACACTTTGTCATAGGCAAAGCTATGACATATATAGCAGTACCGGTTTATTGCAATTGCAGTGATGTTGAAAATAGAGCCTATGACACTTAGTCCCATCACAAAGCCACTCACTTTACAGTGCATTTCACCCAAAGTCCATCCATTGTGGAAAATAGCTAGGAGCACCAGTGGATATGGATACAAGGCCACCATCAGATCAGCAAAAGCCAGGCTCACCACAAATGCATTACCTGGGGGAAAAAGAAAGATACAAAGACATAAATATGAAAGGAAGCATAGTTGTGAACATGAAGAAAGTTTACTATATTATTTTGGATATCTGCAATGTTAAATTATTGATGATGTCAGCAAGGGGCAGGACCAATAGGTCTATAGGAGAAATAATTCTATCAATCACTCAATTTCAACCACCATAAAAAGAACTGCAGCAACATGATGTTTCAAATTGCTTGGTGACTGGATTATATCCTCCTTTCTATTTTGATCTTTAATAAACATAAGCCATTACATAAACATATGTTATTTCAGTATAGCTAACTCCACAGCTGGAAAGAAGGAGAAAAAGAAAAAAGCCTAAATTGCACCAGGTGAGCATGCTACTATGTCATTCTAATCTATGACTGAAACACTAACAGACTTGACTGTTATCAAGGGGAAGAAAGTATAAAGACAATGTCTACTGGAATTAGAATTATGCACTGTTTTATACATATATTCTGAACTGATGCACAATAGACTGTAATATAGAAATTTCACACATGTATGGCCTGCCTGTACTGGAGTTATTTTTCCACTTGGTTGACTAAGGAAGAGTAAATTGCCTTCATTACTTTCTGTAGGAAGGCATATTTAATTATATATACATAGAAAAAAGATGCAATTGCAAGTGAAAGAAAGTTTTCAAATGTATGGAAGGAACCTTTAGATCCTTTTCTGCTGATTATGTTCAAAGAAATTTTAGTGATCTACTTCAGACTCACTGTCTCTCTTTAAACCGTGACCTTTTAATCAGTTTGAAACTTTTAAACATTGTACTTATGAGAACTTTAATAAAACGGTGAAGTATTAAACTTTATTCCTGAAAAATGAGATTCTTACCAGGACAAGAAGTTGCTCCCTTGCTTTTTAGGAAATAACTCTCTAGGGACTTCCCAGGAGACAGAAAGGAGAACTATGAACTTCAGATTCTTGGTAGCATTAAACACATTTCTGGTTTGCATACTCAGTTTTTCGCTTCAAGCCCTTCACAGTGTGAACTGAAGTGCAAAAGTCACAACACCTTTTAAAATTGTGTGGGTATAACCATTTTTTGAAAAGAGAAATTAGGTGATTCATCTCACAAATTCTGTGCTTTCTAATCCTCATCTAGCAAAGCAGCTCTCCACACATTTAATTTTAAACACAGAAATACTGCTGTGGATAGGGTTGCCATTAGGTGAGAGACAGAAAATGCAGAAGCCTGTAGGATTATGTTTTTAAAAATGGCAGAATTTCACATACACTATTTTCTCCACCTGCTCCTGCACCTGTACCTTTCTTAATCAAAATGAAGGAATGGAGAGTTCTCTTTCTCTCATATATTTTAAGAAAAGGCCGCAAGATTGCACACCAGCTAGGGAATATAACAGATAGTAGGATAACCAATGTGCAGCCACAGAAACGTGGCTCATCTCAAGACAAGCAGAGAGCTTATTTCAGATGTTTCCTTGATATACATTTCGCAGTCTGTCTTTCACTCTCTTTGTACTTGCAAGGCCACACAAGTATTTTCACAGCTACATTCATTGACTTGGTAAAGCTTGATTAGAGCTAATTTAAAACAAAGCAAATATCTATTGGCTTTATGATCTGTGAGGAAAGATTGAACAAACTAGGCAGAAGATAATAATCTTCTGTTCAGCCTGGAGAGGAGGAAACTGAGAGGGGATCTGATCATTGTTTATAAACATCTAAAGTGCGGGAGGCAATTGGATAAGGCCAGACTCTTTTCAGTGGTATGTGGGGACAGGACAAGGGGCAATGGCCAAAAACTGGAACCTAGGAAGTTCTGTATAAATATGTATAAGAACGTCTTTGCAGTGAGGGTCACAGAGCACTAAAACAGGCTGCCCAGTGAGGTTGTGGAGTCTCCTTCTCTGGAGATATTCAAGACCCGTCTGGATGCCCACCTGTGTGAGCTAATGTGGGGCACCTGCTTTGGCAGGGCAGTTGGACTCAATGATCTCTTGAGGTCCCTTCCAACCCCTGCAATTCTGTGATTCTGTGATTCTTCAGGTAAGTGGGGCAGGAAAGATATAATCCATTCCTAGGTTTGTGGGGAACACAAAAATGCTTCGGTTACAACAGTGAAGCTTCAGAATAGACATGGAAAAAAGTACTTCAGTGGCATGAAAAAGGAGATGCTGGAACATTTTGCTTTTTGCCTGCTGTTGGAGGTTGTGAGAAAAAGATAGATAAACATTTGTCAGTACTAGCCTACTGGCCCAGCTGATCCCTGCTTCGAGCATAGGAAAGATGAAACAACTTCGCAGGTCTTGTCCAGCTGTATGATAACTGTGATAAAAGACTTAAAAAAGGAGCAGGGGCATCTTTATCAGAATGTATTTACATCAGCAAAAACAATTTCTGTTGTCGTTTTTCATACTAGTCAGGAGAGGGAAAGAAAGTATTTATATTTTCATGAGGATGTATGCTAAAATTGAATCTCTCAGGCCTCCTAGCATCAGTTTATACCTAAAATGTAATTATTCAGTTAAAATCAACTGAGCATTCAGCTCCTTCAACCATGTTTGGACGTTTACTATAAGGTATACTTGGCAAGTGAATTTCAAAACTATGTATGTGATTTTAAGACTTCTTGAAAATTCCACCTGCAGTGAATAAAGGCAGTTAGCAACGAATCGGTCGAAAAGATAATATACCACTTTGAATCATAGAAGAAAGATGGTGTAATATCTCTAAAGGCCTCAAGCAATTTGTTACTTTTATGGCTGTTTACAGGTTTGGGTATTCTTACTGTGCACCATAAAGTAAGGTTCAAAGTATTTTTCTTTCTATGTGTCTGACTGTAGAACAAAATTAAATATTAGATTACTACAATGATTAATCTACAAAAATAGAGAGAAACTTCTCTAATTCATAAAAAGTATGTAATCAACACTTTGGGAAATCAAAAGTCTTAGATGCCTTTTAAGTCTTAGAGAAAGTAAATGTTCACTGATACATCTAAGAAACAGCATGTGGAATGACTTTAATGGCATTCATAAGGTAACCAAAGAGGAAACTTTTGGCTATCTCTTACAAAATAGAAACAACAGAAAGCGCATCTAGTTGGAATGATTATCATTGTCTTGATAATTTACCCAATAGATGAGATTCCAGATTTCAATTTCATCAGATTGAAGATTATATTCATTTATAAGAAACACATTTGCTCACTGGAATGGAAAGACCACTTAATTACAAGAAATAGCTATCAGGAGCCAAATATTGGCCAGGGACTCAAAAAGTTACACGTCTGTACTGTTTTAAATGTTGATAGCTAACTAGTCTGGATGGTTTGTAATCCTCTTTAATTTCTAAATTCTCTAAGTGAACAACCCACTCGTGTTTTGTCCGCCCAAGTGTACGAATGCCACAGAGTCCCTTTCTCTCCTATCATCAAACTTGGGACACTATGTAGCAACAACATAAGCAGAAGAGAGAGGCAAGACAGAAAGCAAATTAATAAGACTATTACTTAGTGGCAGATTTTTCTGAAATACCAAGAATAGATGACTACACATATTTCTTCTATGCTTCCATTTTCGCATCCAAACCTCAAGGGAAGATGCAGAACTACTCTTGCAGATTCCTTACTTCATTATGACTTCAGGTGGAATATAATTTGGAAAGCTCTTTGGGGCTTAAAAACATCTATAATATCCAGCACTGTGTCTATAATTAAAAAGCATTTTATACTGGGTGAGAATGATATAAGAGCTAGAGTTTTTGTAAGATTTTCCTCTGACAATTACCTGTATACATATACAATGTATACAATAATACAATTATTTATCTGTATCATAAAGAAAAAGAGCAAGATCTCGACTTTAATGAAGTAAAGAAGAGTTTCATCATTATGTAAAGTGCAGCCAATCATTCCTTGGCAGAGTCCACAATAATAGACATCCACAAGAAAATAGACTGACAGACTGTCTGTCCATACATACCAGACATATCTCTAGTGCTACACTCTTCAACCCCATTCCTCTGCCAGGCTCCAGTAATTCCTATACTCAAAACAATCTTAAAAAAGAGAGCTCTGCAAGCCTTCTGATGGCTTTCTAGTTGTGTTTGATGTATAAAAACAGAATCTGAGCTCTGTTTCCAGACAGCCCTCTAGTCAAAGACACAAGGTATTTTTTTTTTCCCCTTTGGTTTTTAAAATGGTCACAAAATACACAAGGTAAGTCTAATCCTTTAGCTGATTACCATAACACATCAAAGGGAAAAAACAGGTTTTACCATCTCAACCACAGCTCCAAATTGCTGCAAGTGATATTTCTTCAAGTGATATGCATACAAAATCCCCCCTCATCCGTGAAATCACCTCTTTCTAATAAAGATCCTAATATGAAGCTTGCTATGAAAGCTGCTGGTGACTTACAATTTTTGTTTCGGACTATGAGAAATGAAAATGAAATGCAATTTTTATGTTAATGTTATTCCCTTTATTTAAATTATGTAGGTATAAATTATCTGCTTTTTAGGCCTCTTTTTAACGACTAATGAAGTTAATGGGAGACTTGCCATAGATTTAAAGGAGCCACTAATCAGACATTAAAGATATAAGAAATAAAAACCTCATTATCAAGAATGTGAAATACTGAAAACATTTGGTCCATATAAGAAGAGCAACAACAATTAAAAAAACAATCACTAGAATTATATTTGGATGTAAAAGAAAAAAAAATCGAAGTCTAAACCTATTTCATAGCTCCCACAAATTTTAGAAGAACAGATCTTACCTTCAGACAAAAAGAAATAGCAGTGTGTTAATCTCAAAACATGTTAAGCCAGGGTTCATTACAGCAAGTAGCTGACTGGATCTCTGTGTGCCTAAACCAACACAGATGGAGATCAGAAAGGCATATGCATAAGAGGAAAGCATCAGACCTTCAGCCAAGATGACTGTCCCTCCTTAATCTCCATTTGTCTATAATTAGTAATTAGTAACAGAAACTATGCTACTTCATTGCATGGAACTTCTCTTACGCATGGTCGTCTTTCTAGGTCCAAGTCTAAATATCATTTAGAGAGACATAAGGTCTGGACCAGGTAGAACAGAAACATATTCAACTAACAGCAAATTGACTTCACATGTCTATGTCTCCACTCTTGGATGTATGAGAATAGCCCTGAGACTAAAACTAAGCACTGATCTGCTCAGCCAAGTCATTTAAGCTGTGATTTCTTCTAAGGACCATCCAGAGTACATACCTGAATTAAGGTACGAGTAGTTTTCCAGTTCAGAGTTCAGGATTTTTTTTCAGTGTGCCCGCCTGGGAACACGGCTGGCTCATGTTCAGCCATCTGTTGACCAGCACCCCAACGTCCTCTTCTGCCAGGCAACTTTCCAGCCACTCTGCCCTGAGCCTACAGTGCTGCATGGGGTTGCTGTGTCCCAAGTGCAGCACCTGGCATTTAGTCTTCTTGAATACCACACAACTGGACACAGCTCATCGATACAGCCTATACGTATTTCTTTGCAAAGCCTTCCTACCCTCAAGCAGATCTACACTCCTGCCTAATGTGGTATCACCCACAAACTTGCCAAGGGTGCACTTCATCCCCTCATCCATATCATTGATAAAAACATTAAATAAAACTTGAGCCTTGGGGAACACCACACACGACCAGAAATCAACTGGATGGAACTCCATTCACAGCTACCCTTTGGGTCCAGCCATCCAGCCAGATCTTCACCCATTGAACTGAATACATCCTGACAGCCTAACGCAGATGAAACTCCACTCATGTCAGTGGGAATGAAGACAGCAGAAGTGGACAGTAGCAGCAGGTGGAGCAGAGAATTAAGTCTTTCATACGCTGACATTTGGATTCCCTGTTACACTGCAAGCCAAAACCTAGGGTAATCTTTGATGAGATGTGCTAATGTAATGTAATGTTCAACAATGTGTTACTAACAGAAGGTTTAACATAATGCTCCAAGAGAGTGCCAGATGGTTTTTTGTGTTCATTGAATATAACTGTTTAAAAGCAGTGTCACATTTCTTTGCTGTTTTGTTTCATAATTTCAGACATTTGTGGAATATATTGCAGACAGATGTAATGGAAAGGGACATGTGATATGTTGTCACTAGAACTGCAGTATTTTAGAGACTAGTAAAAAAAAATACCATGAACAATGAATCAACGCTGAATCTTTAACCTATGAAATATTCAGGTTCTTACTTTTTAGGAAATGTATGAAACTGTACACAGAACATAAGGGGAATATTTGCTGTGGGAGTTATTCTTTTCTTGTGAAGTTACCCATAATGTTTGAGGGAGCTTTCTGATCAGAAAAAATTCAGGTCTAGATACCCTTGAAAGTCAGAAGTCTCTGTTCCTGTTTATTTTCAAATAAAAGTCTGGAATCCAGACCGAACAGGGCTTAAACCCTAGTCATCCACTGTCTGGACGAAAGTACCATGATATTATGCAGAAGAAGAGAAGAGGCATTTCTCATTTTAAGGATAAAACGATGCAAACACCTCACTTCTTGATAGTTCAGTGGAGAATGTTCTGTACTTCTCTTTTTTAAGCTGTACTCCAATGTAAAGAATACAGGTTTCATAGGACTAGAAGCTCAGAATGTAAAAGGTAGCTCGAGACTGCAGCTTAGTGATTAGCAGACTGCTGGACTGGAACAGATCTTGTCTTCTGGCCTGTGATTGTGACTAACAGTTGAAGCTGGAAGTTACAGTTTCAGGAGCTGAATTTCAGGCCAGTAAGCTGTAGGTCTCAGGTGTCAACATAGTGTTGCTGAAAAGGGGCACCTAAGTTGCACTGTTGATTAATATGCTTTTGAGATTGTGACTTCGGCATGCTTGGCAGCTAGATATAACTTAGTGAGCAAAGCTTCTGGTTTTCCTGTGTATTTAAATGTGAGAGCACTGATATCTGCTCTGAGTTTGCTGTCATGAATCCCAGGTTCAAAAAAACCATTTTAATGCAGTGCAGTTAAAAACTTAGCTAAAGCTTGAGATTTGTTATCTCCACGTTAAGAGTTTTGCTCATCTGTGGCTTCCTCTGGTGCAAATATTCAGACCAAACAGGGATGGTGGTGACTCTCTATTGCCACCTAGTGCACCAGACAAACCAGAGATAATAAATTGTATCATCTAACAGCAGAAGGCAAAAGCAAGTGGTTCGTTCTTCCAAAGCTAAAGTCTGATGGCTACTCAGATAGCATGTTTATGAGGTAAAAAATATTTTTGTGAGTTTCTTGTACTTTCTGAATCTGCATGAACTTTCCTGATACTGCATGTTTTTCTGAGAGAAACGGGGAAACTGAAGAGGTATGACAGTCTCTTCTAGAAAATCCACTGTTGCCTAGTAGTTATGACACTTTCATGGTAGAAGACTCTTTATTACTAAAAGGACTTGAGCCTATGTCTCCCATAGTCCCAAGAGAGTGCCCTACTCACCAGCCCTGCAGGTCTTCTGGGGTTAGCCTGAGTGTAACTCTCTAGCTCAAGAATTTCACCCTGGAACCAGAGCACACAGGATATCACTTATATTTGAAAGCGCTCTTCATGTCTGTCTCAAAGTAAAAAAATCTTATGGTTTAACAGGGGTGAAACTGAGACAGACAGATGCAGGGTCTCTCCCAAAAAAGAACTTTGGAAGAAAATGCAAGGTTCATGAGCCTTATTATTCTCTACTGAATATCATCATCTCCATTAGGCACACCTCACAAAAAATGTGTGCCTGTCCAGCACTCTGCTCCAAAATGACACTGCAGTGGGGTGCTGGTACTGAAGGATGGGGCAACAGAAGAGCTAGAGCTATTAAGAAAAGCTAATGGGATTCAAAGCAGATAAAAGGAATAGCTGCTGCAACAGGTAGTAAGCCTGTAGAATTCCTTACTCCAGGAGGATCTTGAAGATGCAAAAGGTTTACCCATATTAAAGGGAAGACTGGAAAAGTACTTGAAAGAGATACAAATTGAAAATAACCAAACAGACAGAAAACACTAGGTTCAGTAAATGTTCTGAGCTGCAAGCGATCAGAAAATGAGAGAACACAGGAAAAGTATCATGTGGTTATTCTGTACTCATTTTTTCTTTGAGTGTCTGCTTACATCTACAGTTAAAGAAAAAGTACAAGGCTAGCTATGCCCTTGGTCTGTACCAATACAACTACTTTTATAATGAGGTCAGTAGGTTTCGGTGGCACAACTCGGATGCACAGCTCCCTCTACATTACTGTGTTGTGCTGTTCTGAGGTGGTACAGTGCAACACCCTCACTCAGCTCCTTTTCAGCCACTTCTCTACACAATCAGATCATTTTTGTTGACAAAAAGTTTCAAGGGACATTAACCTTCTTCTGTGTCTCTATCCACAATTGAGCTGCATTTTATAGCAAAAGAGTGAAGTTCCATTACACCACTGCCCTTACACTGAATGATTTTGCCGTCAGGATAGTCAGGGAAAAGGAAATGCCCTGTAGTTATCAAGAGAATGTCTCTGCTTAGGGTGGCCATTGGTTTTCAGGCAGGGGATGAAGTAAAGACATTTTTTCTGAGTGCTTCCTACAGTGGGCACCAGTGATGGCTCAGCTTAAAAACCTCCTGTTGCTGAGTGCACTCACCAAGTAGCAACAACAGACTGTTTTTTCACTAATACATGAACAGAGTTGTGTTTCCTGTATCTATCAGTACACAACATCAGCTTAATTTTCTTCACTTGAAGTAATCACAGCTGTTGATTGCTTCAACTGAGGGAGAATAGGAAACCTACAGAAAAAAGAGCAAGCATAAAAACTCATTTGCTGCTGACAAAGGGGCCAATATGAAAAGCTACTAAACAGTATGGGTGCCATCTAGTCAGATCCTATAAATCACTAGATAACCTATTTTTGTTAATAACATACATTTTTTTCAGTCTCTCAACACTACATTGCATTCCATATACAAAAAGTGAAATACATAGTATTTTGTAGTCTGTTATTTTGTTAAAAACAAAAAAATACAACTCTAAAACCTAAAATTTGATTCAGATCAACTGAAAAAGACTGGAGAATGGAAGCAAACAATGGACATTTCACTGCTGAGAACTCCGGACAAAACTTAATTGTATTCTGCCAGGGCGGTAAGGCCCTGGCACAGCTGCCCAGAGCTGCGGATGCCCCATCCCTGGAGGTATTCAAGGTCAGGTTGGATGGGGCCCTGGCAGCCTGATCTGGTGGGTGGCAGCCCTGTCCATGGCATTTGGGGTTGGAACTGGATGGTCTTTAAGGTCCCTTTCAACCCAAGCCATTCTAGGATTCCGTGAAAGGCTAGTTCATCTTTTATAGAATCATAGAATCATAGAAACACTAGGTTGGAAAGGACCTACAAGATCTTCTAGTCCAACCGTCCTCCTATCACCATCCCTACCCACTAAGCTACTAAATCATATCCCTTAGCACCTCATCCAGACGCTTCTTGAACAGNCTATTTCTAATACAGGCCAGGATGCCATTGGCCTTCCTGGCCACCTGGGCACACTGTCGGCTCCTGTTCAGCCGAGCATCAACCAACACCCCCAGGTCCTTTTCCTCTACACAGTCTTCAAGCCAATCTGCCCCAAGCCTATAGCGTTGCATGGGGTTATTGTGGCCAAAGTGCAGGACCCGGCACTTGGCCTTATTGAACCTCATCCTGTTGGCATCAGCCCAGCTATCCAGCCTGTCCAGATCCCTCTGAAGGGCCTCCCTACCCTCAGGCAGATCGACACATCCTCCCAACTTGGTGTCAACTGCAAACTTACTGAGGGTACACTCAATCCCCTCATTATCTTCACAAGAGCTCTTAGGCTCAGTAAACACATAGTAACTGCCTTTGCTACTGTCTTTAGTCTGAATTTGTGTCAAATTCATGTAAATATAAAAATGTTTTTTGTTTTTCTCTCAAAGCAACGAAAACTTGTTCAGGTCCTTAGGATAACTTATCTTATACCTTTTATACCTTCTTTTAGAAAGGAAGAAAAAAATTGAATGATGTAAATATATGTGTATAGTGAAAACAAACACAATATTTAGTTTTGTTTAGCTGGTTGGTTTGTGGTTTTGGTTAATATTCACTAGGAAATTAGATTAATGTTAAAAATTTCTTATTTGAAATATAGCTTTTAAAAGAATTCAGAAACATTACAGAAGTTGTCCAAACAATTCATCAGATATTTCAAACGAATAAAATTGAGGCTATTGCTGTCTATGGGAGATATTCAGCACCATTTAGCCAAGAGATTTGGTTAGCTATAATAAGGTATTTTAACCAGTACAAATGCTGGGATTTCCTCATATGGAAAAAAAAGACATTAAATGGTAATTTTCACAGAGATTTAGTAAACTGCTCTGCAGGACTTGGAATATGTGACAGACAAACAACCAGTAACAAGTTGCTGGAAAGCACGTACGTGCAAACCAGTATTGCAGCTCCATACTGTTAGAGGTTCCTGTGTTCAACTCCCAGGCGTGGTGGGGAATCCTAACATTGTCTTGGAATTATTTAAAATGGTATCTGATTCACTGTGGTAAATACTGTGTCTGGGAACATCTAAAATTGGGATCATGCAGGTTGCCAATGCTTCTAACATTCTCTGCTGTCCTTCCTGAACAGTCTTTTTTTCCTTTTTTTTTTTTTAATTCTTATTTTGTCTCCAGTTTCCTACTTTGCTGAGGAAGAAAATAGATGACAGCCCTTATAAACCTTTCAGTGAGGAAAAGTCTTGCTCTTAGCTTTTAGAAGGCCTCATCACTGCACATGCATATGGCGTTGAATGTCTTCAGAAGCTGTTGTCAGTCTGTGTCATCTGTTTCTTTTGGAAGTTAGGTCTTAAAGTACACTCATGATTCATCTTATAATGGTACTCGTAGGTTTGTAAACAACATTTAAACAGATGAATAAATAAAATGTTTCAAGGAAAGTGATCATGTACTCTCTTATAAAGCACCAACTGGTCTGTGTTTCAACTCAAGCTAAATAAAGTGTGTAATGATCATTTCCTGAATTAAGGTCTTTCCCACGAACCAGTAGAAGTCTTGCAAAAAGATTGGAAAAAAACTCAGTTCAGGCTGAGTAGTGATCTTGGTGAGCTAGTTAAATGAAAGGTGGCAGACACAGGAGTATAACCGCAGAATTGTTGAAGTTGGAAGAGATCTCTGGAGATAATCTAGTCCAAGCCACCTGCTCAAAAAAGGGTTAACTAGAACAGGTTGTTCAGGGCTCTGCCCAGTCTGATTTTGACCATCTCCAACAATGGAAACAACCTCTGACTAAATATAATGGTCTCTGCCAAACAGAGAATCTGCACCAACAAAAAGTTTACAGACCTGGGAGCTGGCGTAGCACATGATGATGGCTGCACGGAAAGCAGGAAGAAGAACCAGATCCTAGCAAAAAGGTTTCTGAAAAACCAATTCCCACTGGCTTGGGCGGTCCCAGAATTTCCTTCCTTACCTAGATATTCGAAGATATGTTCATCTTACCCAGTTTGCAGAACCCTTTTCTGTATACTACTTTGATGATCTTCTTGCACTGTGAATTTGCTGAGGGTACACTCTGCCTCATCATCCACGCCATTAATGAAGATACTGAACAGTATTGATCTCAATAAACCCCTGGGGCATGCCACTAGTGACTTGTCTCCAGGTGAGTTTTGTGCCACTGATCACAACCCTTTGGGCTCAATCATTCAGCCATTTTTCAATCTACCTCACTGTCCACTTATCTAACTTCTACCTTGTCAGATAGTCTTAAGAAGATGTTATGGGAGAGTGTCAAAATTCCTGCTGAAGCGGAGGTAGACAACATCTAGTGTTCTCTCCTCATCCATCAAGATAATAATGTATTTGAAGAAAGCTACCGGGATTGGATAAGCATAATTAGACACTTGTAAATCCAAGAGGAAATTATTTCTAGGATTAGCTAAATCCTTGTCAGTAGGAAAGTTGAATAGAATTGTCTACTTCTAAGAGCATCCAAAAAAAGAGCCATAAAGACTATAATGCTGGAGAACATCACTGTGGGCAGGTTCTGTACAGCACAAGTAGTTAACTAGACACAGGTTTTTTAATCACGCAGCCAATAATCAGTAAAGTAGATTATTTTTACTCTAATAAAAAAGAACATTTCAAGCTATGAGCCAGAAGAAAACAAAAATACCTAGACTGATAAGATAGCAAATATTCACAGGTGACAGTCATCTGACATAAGGTCTTTTTCACTATTTGAACTCAAATTAAATGCTGTGCGTACTGAGAAAATTAGAAAAAATAATTGCTTTTAGTACAAGAGGACACTGAGGATTTCAGGCAGGGCACAAGCAAACATTAGAGATACAAGGATATCCTTTATAGGTCCCTGTCTTTTACTCAGGGATATTTTTCCCCTTCAATGTTAGCTCTGAACTTATAATTTGTTAACATAATTACATTTACAAGGATGATGTATTAAGCAGATATTCTCCCTATCTTATTAGCCAGACTGCTAACTCTGATTATGAGCACGTGAGATTTCCTAACAGCAGTTGTTGCTCTCATCGTGCAAATTTGGCAATCTAACAGAGCAAACGAACAGATGCTGTTCTATGGCAGAACAGTGGTGCTTGTGGAAGTGATGTAATACTGGTATGGTCTTCGTATGGGCATTTAAACACTGAAAATTAGTTCAGCTGAAGTCCATAAACAGTGGCTGAATAAAATCAGTAACTTTGTGAGAAGGGTTACATTTTCTTCTCCAAACATAATCTAAGCAGCATTTATTAAACAGTGTAATTAAATATCTCTATAATTAATAAATATTTTAAAAAGAATCCCAGCAATACAGATCCTAGCAATTAATAATGTCATTTGATGAATGTGTTTAGGTTAATGTTAAAAAATGTGGAGCTAATCTGAACATATTCTGTTACTCAGATTAAGTTTGAGTTGGAGTAGTAGGATTTACTCCCAGAAGCAGAGAATAGGTTGTCACTGATTCAATGAGATGAAAATAGTCTACTACAATATCCTCAATAGAAAGGTTTAAGCCACATGATAAATATCTATCACCTAAGAGTAGGTGAAAAAATTACAGCCTTTTAAAATGAGCTGTGCTGGCTCTCTCTGAGTAGATTTGGTCTTCTAGCTCATTGGCTGACGGTGTCAAAGAGCATCATAAATCCTTGAAGAGCTGCTGCTTCACCCAAGAATAGAGCTTTACTGCAGAGGTCATGCCTCATGCAGTCAGTGAGTATTGAGAAGGAAAAGCATGTCCAGAGTCCAGGAAAGAGATGGCTGCAAAGGGAATGCTGCTAAGACACATAGGAATTTGCATATACAGCTGCCAAGATGTCCTTCTAATTTTTTATCTCTGAGGGTATGTTTGTTGGATATTTCAGGGAGATAAAAGCAAACTTATTGAGTCGTTAAATTAGAAAAAAAAAATGGCTGCATGACTGTATTAGAGCTGGTTCTATGGAGAGCTTTAGCTCAGAGTATGGGCAGATGTGTGCCAACTGAAGTGCGCAATGTAAATAGATCATTTAACCGTTCTCTTACAGGTTCAAGTAAAGCCTTACACTTCTCCAGTTCAGCTAAATGCTTACAATTTACCCAGTGAAATAGAGATTGGCATTTTTTTCTGCAATAGGAGTGTCTTAGAGCTGATCTTGGTGATACATTTCGTGTTCACTTATCAACAACTTGATCACTTCCTGTACAGGATAAAAAAAAAAAATATGAAGCTTACATCCAAAATGGTATTGCCAGGTGTTTCAAAGGAGGATATAAAGCACACTGCAGTTGTACAACAACCTGCCTCAGATTAGAACTTCGTCATAGTCCTTACTTCCTAGAATCTGGTTTACACCTGCCAATAGCACACTTTGAACTTTCTCCAATTTTTTGGTAGAATTAGCCATTATAACTTTGGACACTCAAAACATTCATGGAATAATGAGCAGTTCTTTCAATTTACCAATTTCCTGGTAAATCAATTTAGCAAATTCCTGATTTCCACAGTTTACTTAGAATTTGAAAAAGTAACTTCCATTTTAGTATCCTGCATCTCCAGATTTTGCTGAGCATTTCCTTGGTCTTGTGTCATGAGAATCTACACGATGAAAAAAAGATGATCCTAGTTGATCTCTAGGTGACCCGTTATTTTATAGTGTCATATAAGGCTGTTTCCTATTGTTTTTGAAGAAACTGTTTATCTCCTCAGCAATCCTTGTCATGCTGATTGATAAAGGTTTTTTTTTCTGCAGTGTAAAGTTTCTACACCCCTAAATGCTTTTTTCAGTCCCCTTAAGCCACTGACCTACTCACAAACTTTCTACTTTCAAAATATTTTAAAAATCTATACTCTTTGAATTTCTTCTAATCTGGAACATCCTTAACTTTTTCCAAATTTACTTGTAAGGGTTACTTCCTTTTGCTGAAGATAATTCCTTTGTTAAAGTACTTTTTCTAATTTGCAAATGAATAATACTGGCTTTCCATTTTGCTCTCTTACCTATGGAAATCCTAACAGGTTAACAGAGTCTAAAGGTATTGTTTTATGGATAACTTCGAAGATGTGTTTTCTCAGATGGTTGCTGTTTGAACAAACTCTCACAGAAAAGAGAGTGGAATCAGTGATGAACTTACCCCATTTCCCCTTCCAGAAGAGAATAGAAGTGTAATTAGAAGGATGAGATGAGTCATGGGCACATGACTGAATAATTCTAGACGTGGTGTTGAAAGAATTGGAATATTGGTCACCTGGAGGTATTCGCTGAAAAGAGGTTTCATATGTTCACAGACATATGGGATATCAGCTTAGTTAAAATAGCAAAAGAACTTGAAACTGAGATTTGGGAAGAGAGCCTGAGAAGGAAACATATACTTCTTCATTAAATATCCAAGACAGGGGGGATTTTGGCTGCAGGAAGGTGGTGGTAACAAATACGGAAAATAGGAGTTCGAGACTGTGGTGTTTGACAGTAAAAAATTACTGATTTGACTGCAGTGGCAATATGAAGAGCAATAGTAAAAAAATTCCAGAAGCCTATGCAATAAAACAGAGCATATGAATCAAACTTGACGGTAGTAATTCTATTAGAATTGAATAATTGCACCAATGAACAGAGAAGAGAAATATTAACTAAAAGAAGTATAGTCAACGAAAAAAAGAATGAAGGTTTTGAGGTAATTCTGTAAATTAGTAAAAAAGAAATTATGAAGTATTGCAGTGTCCTGGTAAAACCCAAAATTACATCAGGAAACAGCTGGAAAGATAACATATAGCGAAGTATACAGAAAGCTGCAATATGATAAGGTCACCTCTTAGGAAAATACCAATGGCAAATGTTTTATGATGGAACATTGCAGCTCCTCATATGTAAAGGAGATAGAAACTAAAGGCTGCTGAGTTCTGGACATAAATCCAGTAGATTTGTTCAATACAGAGTCTATTTAGCCAACAAACCCCAGAATTCAATAAAGAATAAAGATATCCTTGACAAGCCTGTCATAGAAAAAAAACTTACATTGGAAGTAGACAAAACAGGCATAAGAGTAAGTAGTTCTCCTTTAAAAGAACGCTTTTGAATAAATAAAATAAGCTATTTAGGAAAGTAAAGTCAACTCTTTTGAGGAACTTAGGCATGGGAGTGCAGAGGAAGCTTGGCATTTCTTCAGATTAAAGATGCAAAAAAAGCTGGAATTTGCATCTAAAATTGGGGAAAATTATAAGAAGTTTCAGATTGAGAAGAAGGAAAACTTTTCTCAGTAAAGATACTAGGGACAAAAAAGGAGGTTAGAAGGAACAGGAAAAGATATTTCCACCAAAGAAAACTGCAAAGGAGAGTAAAAACGGATAAAATGGAAGCAGGCAAAAACCTGAACTGAATTGGCTTTACAAAGACTTCTAGAACAAATAAAGTGTATTTCACCACATTCATAAAAGGAAGAAGAAAGAAGGAGTTACCTGGGGAGGATGAATCTGAACAAAGATTTAAAATCAACTTTAAAGAGTTGCTGATCTGAAGAGAGATTTTGCTACAGTTTTTAGTAAGAACAATAATGGCAGGTTTGGGGATAAGGCAGTCTGTTAGATGAGGAATTATTCTATCTACAAGAGAGCAAAAGTGCAGGTCAGAGAGATTCAATGTACTCAACAGCTAGAATTCTTTAACGTGTTATCTCAGAGACAGTTACACAGATTCTACGAGCACAGAGGTAGCTCTGTGGGATGTTTGAGAAGGGGCTGAATGTGCTCTCCCGTTCGCCTCCCAGGAGGGAAGAGCTGCACCCTGATAAGCAGCTTTGCCATGATTCCCTGGCAGCTGTGGTGCTCTCACCTGTAGTACCCATTTCCCCCTTATCTGCTGCAGTACAATCGCTGTTTCATTTTGTATGAACAAGGCTTGCCATGACTTGAGAAACAGTCGGGGGTAATGAGAGAACTGAAATACTGTCAATTTCCCCTGGAATATTCATTTGTCTATCAGGGATGAGGTGCTAACATGGCATCTGAATTTAAGGTGAGGAATTAGCTGGACAGAAAGAATGGACCTTTTTAATCTCACCTTAACTGTGGGCAACACCGCAGAAAAAAAATTGGTAGGAAAGAAGAAACAAAGACGCAAGTAAAAGCAAATGGAATAAAATTCAATATGAGTTTCTATGAAGAGGTTGTACCAACTAATCTGATCATTGTTACTTAATAAAAGCTGGACTTTCTGTACCTAGAAGGTTACTCTAAATTGATCTAGCTTTGGAAGGGTATTTGCCATGGTACCAGAGCCTGCTGCTACCACGCCTGGATAGTGATGAAAGAAAATTGTTGGACCAGAGGGAGATAACCTACATTGGAAAAACTTTATCTCATTCAGAAGTACTAGGTCACAGAACATAGAGGGAACTAATATTCTGTGATAACAGAAAGTTGGGACCCTGCATTAATATAAAGAATTGTCAAGATCTCTTTTTGCTTGAGGACTAAAAGAGTAGAAAGTGGATGAATTATAATAGCATGAGGTAAGGTGCTGAAGGAGTAATAACTGTAGGGACTGAAAATACATAAAAAAAAGATGAGCTGTATGGCAAGTTACTGAGCAAGTTACTGCACCAAGAAAAGTCATCTATATGATATTATCTCATAAAAGGAAAATGTGGCCTTGAGACATATCAGGTCTATTCTGTCAATCCAGGAAAAGAAAGAACAGAATGGGATGTTAATATTATTTTGTTGAAAGTGTTGGTGGTACTTCATCCTTGTTAAGATTTCTGTTTTCTCTTGTTCAAAAAAAATAAAAGTAGAGCTGAAATAGGTGAGCCAAAATGTATAAGGAAATCAGGGAAATAAAGAATCTGATAAATTAGAGGAAAGTAAAAGTATTTGGCCAATTTACCATGAGAAAACAAAGGTTGAGAGGGCAATAGGGGCTCATTCTCTATTAATGTTACATGAGGTTTCAATAGGGAGAGAAGTGATTGATCCAAGCTAAATGACAACTTTAGTTCTACAGATAAAACCCACTGTAAATTAGCAAATAAGCAAAAACTTAAAAAGTTTGAATCACAGAATTGTTATAATGAAATAAAGGAGCTTTATTTTAAGTATTGGGTTCAATGAACTTTTGGTGAATGCTGAAATCACATTCCCGTGAATTGCTCAGTATCGAGCAGCTTCAAGGCTAGAGATCCTGGATATGAGAGAATGTGAAGGCTTGCTGGCCATACACACAATCCCAGCATTAAGAAGTCCACAAATCCAGAGTTCAAGAAGTCAGCAGTATGAAAGTTTTGTCAAGTGTGGTCCTACCTAAAACCATAAAACAGTGGGATCCCATGGTCTGCTCTTCAAAATATATTCTTGTCAGTCTCACTGCTGTCACTGAAAGCCAATTTTACCAAGCAGTTTCAGGACCCAGGAAAGACTTGTAGGTATATCAGCAATGCTTTTTTTTTTTTTTT
>WBMW01004945.1:0-43528 GCA_013396635.1 Penelope pileata
TACAACCAGCCCAAATAGGAAACCCCAATCATCCAGACACCTTGGAAGCGATCATGGACTGGCCCACAGGCAACCTCATAAATACCTGATCCAAAGAGCACGACATTGAGTGGAAAAATCACATCCTCTATCATGCACCAGCCTCTGGGAAAATCAAACAGTACAATGGACTGTTAAAAACTATACTGAAAGCAATGGGTGCAGGGACATTTAAACATTGGGATACACATTTAGCAAAGGCTACCTGGTTAGTCATCACTCAGGGATCTGCCAATTGATCTGGCCCTGCTCAATCAAACCTTTTATGCATTGTAGAACGGGATAGAGTCCCTGTAGTGCATATGAAAAGCATGCTGGACAAGATGGTCTGGCTTATTCCTTCCTCAGGCAAGGGCAAACCCATTTGTGGAATTACTTTTGCTCAAGGACCTGGGTGCACTTGGTGAGTAATGCAGAAGGATGGGAGCATCCAGCGTGTACCTGAAGGGGATTTGATGCTGGATGAAAAGAGCAAATAATTTGAATGGTATGGTGTTAATTGTTGCGTAATACTGTATGTCATTACTGTTATGGTTGTTTTTTCCTATCAACAATATTACAGTACAAATCACTCAAATTAAAGAATGAATTCTGATAGAACCAGAACTGGCTTCAGGATGCAGTAATCCAACATTGTGCATCATCTCTCCTGCTCTTAAGGACTCTTGTGACAGATAGAGTGATGAACTAAATGAACTTCATATACAATTTACATAGATGGTCTATAGGCTATGGAAATTATGTAATAATTGTGTAATAATTAGGTCATAAATAGATGATAGTAATTAGGATGTATGGGAAATTGTGAGACCTGAGCATGATGCAAATGGTATGGAATAAGGAATAAGGGGTGGATACTGTCTTAGTTTCTAGCTGGGACAGAAGTTGTTTTTCTCATAGTGGCTGGTATGCAGCTATGTTTTTGTTCTAGATGAAAAACAAAACTGATTACATACCAATGTTTATTCTTGTTGCTGGGCAGTGCTGTACACACACGGATATTTCAGTTTCTCATCTTCTCATACTGCCCTGCCAGCAAGGGGTCTGGGATTGCACAACAAACTGGGAGGGGACAGAACCAGAGCAGTTGATCTAAACTGACCAAAGGGATAATATTTCATATCATATGACATCATGTACTTTTAAGGGAGGGGAGTTAGCGGAGGAGGGGCTGCTGCTCAAGGATGGGCTGGGCATTGATCAGTGGGTGGTGAGCCATTGCTTTGTGTATCACTTGTTTTCATGTATACATATATTTATTTATAATTACTGTTATTTTCTTCTTTTTTGGTCTTAGCAAGTAGTTTTATCTCAACCCACGAGTTTTACTATATTTTCTCCTAATTCTCTCTCCCATCCCACAGGGGGTATGTGTGTGAGTGAAGGACTGTGTGATATTTAGCTATCTGGTGGGTCAAACCACAACACAGCAGTAACCATTTGTGGCTTCCCATATTTATATTACTTCTTATGAGACCTTATACAAACACTGAAGCAAGAACTCCATTTATGAGTGCTGCTGGATATAAAGAAGAGTGATTTTACCTTCCCTAGGGATGAGCATCACACAAAATGCTATGCGAGTAGGAGGGCTATACCTGAGCAAGGCAGAAACACCAGAGTACATACATTCCTGTAAAATAGAAAATAGTACTTGTGGTATTGGGTGCTTGTGATACTCAGCCAAGAAGTCAGCTTTGGCAACACTAAAGTATGAAATCATTTGCAGGATATGATTCCAGCATTTGGGTGAGATACTTCAGCAAAGCAAGCATGAATCTAAAGAAATGCTCCCTCATATAACATTTCTACTTCAACTATCCAGTAATTAATAGATAGTAGTAGTTATTGGGGCAGAACAAGTCTAGTTATAAAACCTCAGTCTTGAGACCAAAGACAATGATGACAAACATAAGCATCATTATTTAGTTGAGTTTTCTGATAAAAGAAAGTGTAATTTAGTTAGTCAATGCATTTCCAAGTGCTCACAATAAGCTACCAGTCTTACCGTATAGCCATGTCTATAGTTATCCTACCAAATCGGAGACAGGGCTGCAAGGTCAACTGTGATAGAACTCCAGCAACACTTGTTAACAGCAACATAAGACTGCAACAATGGGACTAACAATTTACAGTGAGGCTATTTTGAGGCCAGTGGACAGATACAAACTTTTGGCAAGCTACTGTGAAATATGTCACATTGTCACTTGGTCTTATGATAAAGGACACTTAAAAAGACTATCTGCTGCTAAGCAAGCCATGCAGTGAGCATAGTATGCCGCCAGAATATCTTCAGTGTGAGAATGTTAACAGAGGCAGAAATTCCCATGGGCCCCATATAATATTCAAAAACAGTGTCACCGTGTAGTTTAAGAAGACTGAAACTACCTCAAAAGCTGACTGTGAACCTGATCTGCAAGGTACCAAAACATGGAACTCCGCTGGCACTCTCAGTGTTACTGAGGGGAAAACTCTGTAAAGAGAAGACATCAAGAGACCTACAGAAAAGAGCAGAGAAAAAATCAGTAACAGTGGAAAAAGTATCAGCCATCTCTGCACAAAATCAGAATCTGCACTGATGTCAAAACAGTGTATACAGGACTGGAGAGAAGTCAACAGTCTTCAGTGGTATGAAAAGCGAAGCTCAATTTTTTATATCAAAGTCAAAAAATACTCATCGTTTCTTATAAGTTAGGGCAGGATGTTGGATGGAAGTCTTGATCACCTTTCTACTGGAGGGGTACAATAGGATGTGAATGACTATGACTGCAGCATTCCCAGCAGAAACTGAAGTGCACAGTAGAGGGACTCCCAGGCATTGAAACGGCGCCTGAAGACAATACTACAGTTCTACAGTAAAAGAAAGTGTTGAAGAGAAGGGAGTCCCAGACCATGATTTCAGCCTGTGGCTGGCCCCACAAGATCACATGATCACAGAATTGCAGAGGTTGGAAGAGACCTCCAAAAATCATGTAGTCCAACCCCCCTGCTAAAAGCAGGCTTGCTACAGAAGGTTACACAGGGAAGCATCCAGGTGGGTTTTGAATGTCTGCAGAGAAGGAGACTCCACAACCACTCCGGGCAGCTTACTCCAGTGCTGTCACCCTGAAAGTAAAAAGCTTTCCTCGTGTTCAGATGGAACTTTCTATGTTCCAGCTTGTGTCCATTGCCCCTTGTCCTGTCACTGCACACCAATGAAAAGAGCCTCGCCACATTTACTTTACTCCTGCACTTCAGAAATGTATAAGCATTGATAAGATCCCCTCTCAGTCTTCTCCAGGCTGAGCAGTCTCAGGTATTTCAGACTTTCCTGAGACCATTTGTCTCAAAAAATGACCATTTGTCATTTTTGTCGCCCTCCACTGGACTCTTCCTTAGGAGATCCCTGTCTTTTTTGAACTGGGAAGCCCAGAACAGGACACAATACTCCAGATGTGGCCTCATCAGGACAGAGTAGAGGGGGAGGATAACCTCCCTTGACCTGCTAGCCACACTCTTTTTAATGCACTCCAGGATATCATTGGCCTTCTTGGCCGCAAGGGCACACTGCTGGCTCATGGCCAACCTGTTGTCTGCCAGGACACTCAGGTCCTTCTCTGCAGAGCTCCTCTCCAGCAGGTCAGCCCCTAACCTGTACTGATGCATGTGGTTATTCATCCCCAGGTGCAGGACTCTCCATTTGCCCTTGTTGAACCTCATCAGGTTCCTCTCTGCCCAACTCTCCAGTTTGTCCAGGTCTTCCTGAATGGCAGCACAACCTTCCGGAATGTCAGCCACTCCTCACAGCTTCATATCATCAGCAGACTTGCTGAGGGTGCACTCTATCCCTTCATCCAGGTCATTGATGAAGATGTTGAACAAGACTGGACCTGGGGAACACCACAGGCCTCCATCTAGATTCCACTGATTCCAACTAGTGCCACTGATCATAACCTGAGCTCTGCCAATTCTCAGTCTCACTGTTCAGTCATCTGTCCTGCACTTTGTAAGCTTCATTATAAGGATGTTGTGGAAGACAGTGTCAGAAGCCTTGCTGAAGTCAAGGTAGACAGCATCTACTGCACTCCCCTCATCTACCCAGCTGGTCATGGCATCATAGAAGGCTGCCAGATCGGTCAAGCATGATTTCCCCTTGGTGAACCCATGCTGACTACTCCTGATAACCTTCTTTTCTTCCAATTGCTTGGAGATGGCATCCAGCATAAACTGCTTCATCACCTGTCCAGGGACAGAGATGAGACTGACTTGCCTGTAGTTACCAGGCTCCTCCTTCTTGCTCTTGTTGAAGACTGGACATTGGCTTTCCTCCAGTCCTCAGGCACTTCTCCTGTCCTCCATGACCTTTCAAAGATGATAGAAAGCAGCTTGGTAGTCTGCCAGCTCCCTCAGCACCTGTGAGTGCATCCCATCGGGGCCCATGGATTTGTGTGTGTTAAGTTTGCCTAGATGATCTCTGACCAGATCCTTCTTAACCAAGGGAAAGTCTTCCTCAGATGCTCTCATCTCCAGGGCCTGGGATTCCCAGAAGGCAGTCTTAGCAATAAAGACTGAAGCGAAGAAGGCATTCAGTAACTTTGCCTTCTTTGCCTTTGTCCTCCATTACCAGGGCACCCACCTCATTCAGCAGCAGACCCACATTTTCCCTAGTCTTCCTTTTGCAACTGACATACTTAAAGAAGCCTTTCTTGTTGTCCTTGACATCCCTTGTCAGATTTAATTTCACATGGGCTTTAGCCTTCCTTCTGCCACCTCTACATGCCCTGAGCAGTGTTCCTATATTCCTCCCAAGTGGCTACACCCCTTTTCCACATTACATAAACTTTCTTTTTCCATTTGAGTTTTTCCATGAGCTCCTTGGTCATCCTTGGAGGTCTCCTGCTACCTTTGCCTGATTTCTTTCTCTTAGGGATGTGCCTATCTTGACCTTAGAAGAAGTGATGTTTGAATGTCAGCCAGCTCTCTTGGACTCCTTTACTTTCCTATGCTTGAGCCCATGGTATTTAACCCTTTGGCTTGCCTGGGCCATGTTGAGTTAAGGGGAATTGTCTTGGGCCACATGTAAAGCATATGGTTAATATATATAAATAACAAAAGTTACTTTTCAAAAAATGTTTTTTATTAAAACATTGAAAAAAAGAGCAACAAAAAAAAAAAACTAGTGAGGTATCTGACCTTGCTTTTGTGAAACTAATGCGTCAGTCTGGTTTGATGGGTGTGATTGCAATTCTCTGTGAGTTCTCGAGGTGCTTGTCAGATTTTTGATGATATTTTACTCTTCCTGTACTTCATCCTTGAAAATAGTTGTTCACAAATGTGTGTACTGCCAAAAAGCAATGGTATGAATAAGGCGTGATTGTGAAGGAAGGGATATTTTTCTTTGGTAAGATAGCTCTTATAAAAGTCTAGTAGAGAGACATGAGCAAATTTTACTTTAAATAGAATATCTGATTGCAATTCTACATTCCATTTGAAAATTCACAGATAATGAATTTATGTCAACTGAAAATAGAGTCACAAATATACCAAAAAATTGATGATTTTTTCAGCAATCTTGAAACTTATTCTCAAGTTCCTTTATCAAAACAGAAAACAAGGCTGCATATTTTTCGCTATTCATAGCACTGTGTTTAGCCAATGTATCAAAATGCATAGAATTATTTGCCATAACTTGAGTTAGCATTGCACTGCACCCTCCCCATGTCCTGGTTTCAGCTCACACAGTGCTAATCGCACACGAATGGTTTGGTTGTTGCTGTGTGATGGGTATGTGCTTGGAGCTGGTCTGGGCTGCCTAGCAGGGAAGAGCTACTGCCATGATGGCACAGTGGCAGGGGGTGGGCCACAGTATGAGCTGTCTTGGGCCACATGCAGCCCATAGGCCACAGGTTGGACGTGCCTGCTCTAGCCCATGGGATACCTCCAAGTATGTCCTTGAAGACATCAAAGTCAGCTCTCCTGAAGTCCAGTGTTGCAATCCTACTTACTGCCTTGTTTAGTCTGTGCAAGATCCTGAACTTCACCATCCCATGGTTGCTGCATCCAAGGCTGCCCTCAGCCTTCACATTCTCTACCTGTCCTTCCTTGTTTGCAACAACAAGGTCCAGCAGCATCCTTCTCCTTGTTGGCTTCTCCACACCCTGCATCAGAAAGATATCTTCCACGCACAGCAGGAACCTCCAGGACTATGTGTGCCTGGCAGTGTTGCTTTTCCAGCAAATACAAAGGTGACTGAAGTCGCCCATGAGAACCAGTGCCTGTGGTCATGAGGCTGCTTTCAGCTGTCTGTAGAACTCATCAACTTCCTCCTCCTGATCAGGTGGCCTGTAGTAAGCACCAACAACAGTGTCACCCATATTAGCCTGTCAAATGCTAAGAACAGAATATTTGCCCAAATGCAGATAAGCTAAAATTTGCAAAGAACTGTGACCTGAACATGTGAGAACTTCTGAGTGACTTTAATAACACCTCAGAAATCTTAGATTCACTAAGGAAAATAGGAAACTACAAAGACGGTTAGGGGCCTGGAGCATCTCCTGTATGAAGAACAGCTGAGAGTCTCGGGACTGTTCAGCCTGGAAAAGAGAAGACTGAGGGTGGATCTTATAAATATCTTACAAATATAAATAAATAAATATCTTGTAAGTCCTTACAAATATCTAAAGTGCAGGTGTCAAGAGGATGGAGCCAGGCTCTTATCAGTGGTGCCCAGCGACACGACAAGGGGCAGTGGGCACAAATTGGAATGCAGGAAGTTTCATCTGAACTTGACGAAAAGCTTCTTTACTTTAAGGGTTACAGAGCACTGAAACAAGCTGCCCAGAGTGATTGTGGAGTCTCTATCTCTGGAGATGTTCAAAACCTTCCTGGATGCTTTCCTGGGCAACCCACTCCAGGGAACCTGCTTTAGCAGGGAGTGGGACTAGATGATCTCTAAAGGTCCCTTCCAACCACTATAATTCTGTGATTCTGTGAAATACCCAGAGCAAAAAGTGATGAATGATTTCTAGGGGGTTTATATAGAAGTTAAACTACTAGTTTCTTCCTGTTTATCCTCCTACCTCTCAGGACACCAGAGTCATCTAAGCAGTTAACATATGGGGACACCATTCGGCAGCAGGCAAAGCACCATGTGAGGAAGTATAGGCAATTCAATGCAGGGAATCAGTTCCAAATTGCCATAAACCCCTGGAACAGATAGAGGCACAGAAAACCTGGAGCCTCATTCCTGCGAAGTCAGCACCTTGAGCACTTATTGGTGGAGCCCCAACACAACCAGGACAGAGTCAGATAAATAAGGAGCTGCTGCCCTTGCACAGGGGGTGAAACAATCCTGTTGTGTCACCACTGGGCACAGCATAAAGGTGAAATGTGAGCTCCAGAAAAAAAAGCCAAAAAAAAAACAACAACAGAAACCATGCAGAGGAAGTGCTGAGCACTCCTGAACTCCTGAAAACTGTCTGGATAGGATGATAAAGGCATTAAACAGTTTGCACATCACATTGAGTGTGGTTGTACTGAAAGGAAGAAGGACCACAAGAAGTGCCCACCCTGTTACTAGGCAAAGGATTCAATGTTGTGTATGCGTGCATATCTGCGAGAAGTGAGGACAAAGCAGGGCAAGCAGTAATCTCTGCAGATACAAGAGCTGACATCGGGAAATGAGTAACTTCATACCTAGGGATAGAGGATGCTTTATCTGAGCAGTAATATTTCCACTAACAAGGTACCAATGTGCAACGCAGAGCATATATGACCCAGCATGACTTGTGTTCAGAATACACTGATCAGGAATGATCTTTCTGCCACTCCAAAATGCATTTGGAAACAGTTATGTTTAGGGATAGCCTGCTTTCTGAGAGGTGACTCTGAAGGAAGCTCTGGAGAGAGCTGATGAGAAGCTAAGCAGTGCCTTCCCACAGTATGACATACCTGACATGCTCTGCTCTGACATGACTTGTAGCACGCTGCAGAATATGTGATTCAGCACTTAACAGAGCAGATTCGAGCACCAGATAGCTTGCTGTGAGTATCGCAAATGAAAAACAGCGAGAGCAGACAAAGTTGGCAGCAAAAACAATGGAGACAAGACAATCAGAAGGGGATCTTCACTGGGCAACACTGGGTCACCCCCAACGATTTTTCCCAAAGATTAGATGAGAAGCAACGAAACCATAGACTAAAGAAAAAGGTGTGGAGGGGCCTGAGTTGCAGACCAGTACCCTGTCTTTAGAAGTGGTTAACCTAAAGAGGTCATTAACAGGAAAAGGAAAAAAAAAGGAGCCATTTATTTCAGGCTGCCACTCAGAATGAAGCAGATTTGAAAACAGACAGCAAGCAGCAGCAGACGTAATGGCCAAAGGAAAGCAGCTGCAATCTGACAGGGATCATAGGTAATAACTTCAGTAAGAAGACAGCAGTGAAGGAAAACTGAATACAGCTGCAGAGGTGAGAGAAACAACTTGACAACCTGAACAAAGACCAAGGAAGTGAGGGACCTTGCAGAAGATAGCAGTACCAGGCTTATTGTGTAGCATGGCACATGAACAAGAAACGGGAAATAAAGGTCTGGGAGAATCAAAAGCCCAGCTTAATTTCCCTTGGGGGAACTCAGGGTTTGCATCCTCAGCTCTAAGTCTGCAGAAAGCTTGAAAGAACCACACTGCAGCATAAAATGCTTACAGTACCTGTTCAAGTACCCATGTCCATGGCATGGGATTGGAAATGTTTCCTGCTACTGTTGTCCTTCTGTAATGAACCCTTCCAGTGCACGTTGCTTTGTAGAGCTGCTTTGGCAGTGTGGCTTCATCTTGCATTACTATCACAATGCAGGAGAGGCTAAAATGCCTAGCAAGTTTCAAGCCTAAAGTTATCTTATATCTTCAGTTCAGACAATTTGTTTGCTAAGTGCTTTCTGACCTGCCTGGCCAGAATGGTTATTGTATACTGTTTGTTGTATACAGCTGAACTGAAGCCGAAGCAATTACTTATATAAAAAGAAGGAACTTGAGTACACAAACATACTGGCAGCTACTGTATATTAAAGTGAAAGACTCACATGCTTTGAAACTTGTCCTCAGGTAATTGCATGCATTTCAAAATAATCCTAAATCTTACCAAAAATGAAGGCAACTAGGGGCTCCCCAATCCATCAATGTCCAACCTTTTGCTGTGCCTCACTTCTCTTCTTGTTGTATCTTCTCATTCCTGGTTCCTTGTGTGATGTCCTACTTATATCTGGGCCAGGGTCTATTTTGGATTCCAGAGGTTTGTGACCTATTCCTTTTCTGCAGAAATGATGCCTCTTCTCTCCTGTGCAATCTATGGTATAAGGCAATCCTCCATTTTCTGTTGGGTGCATTTTCAAGTGCTTTGTTAGATTCTAGCAGTTCTGAGCAGTTTCTTCTATGATTTATTTCCTCTCAAAGGCTCAAAATCACGTCTCGTGATCTCAAAATGTCTCTGAGAGCTTAGTGAGCATATTGCAATAGGGCCATTACACTTCAGACAAATCTTTCCCTCCATACATGGCAACTTGCTAATTTAATTACAGGCTGCTTGCCTTTGAAATTTCTGAAGCTTTTGCACCACTATGTCCCACATTTCAACTCCTTGTGCATTATGTAGAAAATGAGAAAGGACATTCATCTAGTGTCTGTATCCCATTGCCTCAAAGCAACAATCCCTGACTTACTATTCAACACTATACAGCACTGTTTTCTGACTTCAATAGAGCCTAAGGACTGATCCCTGGATAATGATGCCGTTGTACTATCTGATGGAGAAACACACTGCTAATGTGATACATGCTGGGAAGAACCTTTGAATAAGGTGCAGAGAGTAGTAAGCATGGCAGGATGTGTATTGGAGGGCAAATAGAACAGCACAGTGCAAAATGTCTTGCCAGCAGCTACTTTAAGATGTTCTACCAGTAACAGTGTGTTATATAAAGCAAAGACACGTGCTAGGATTCCCCAAATCTGAGACAGACTACTAAATCCTGTTCTTACTGAATATCTTCCTTTTTCTACAGGCCAAGAAGTGTTTTGGAACAAGTAATCTGATGGTCAAAGCCCATTTTCCAACATGGAACTGCAGCAACATAATCACAGGTCAACGTCTTAGCCACTGTGATACACGGCAGGACCCGACAAACCCGCTTGCTGTAGAACGATGACAGGTGTCTGCCTCAACTCTGGAGATGACCCAGTAGCTGAACTAGCAGACATAACTTTCTGGAGAGGCACAATCCTTGTTTCATTCTCAGGCCACTACCTTTATTCTGATTAACAGCCTGTCATCTTGTCACGACATTTGATTTCTCTTATCATCATCAATAAAGCTTATTAAGCCTCTGTCCTCATAAGGTAACACCTTGCCTAGGGAGTCTTACACAAGCTGAGTGAAACAAGAGGCACTCAGCTTGGCTGCAAGATACTGCCTCCCACTCAGGCCTCCTAGATCATTGCAAATCAATCTCTTTTTCCACTGTGAATGAATGCAGATGTTTTTACCCATTTGTTTATAGTGTGACAGAATTTACAAACTACTTTTTATATATCTCTGGACAAATTTCATATTTCCTTTTGAAAATTTTACCTAGCCTGGTATAAAATCATGGTGCATAGTCACATAAGGCCGTTTTCCTACAACAGCAGAGAAGAAAAAGTAATTATGTAATTTTGTTTGACTAATAAAAAATACACAGACATATAATCTTTAGGATGTGATGTACAACATCTCTGTAGCACTATGTCTACATTGGATCATCTTGCACTGTCAGGAAAAAAGCAGAGATTTAAAAATGCATTGAATATAGTAATCGAAGGTAGAGAGTAGTATAGAAAAAAGAAAACAGAAAAAAAAAGCATTTTGTCATAAAACAAAGCATTTTCTAATTGGTCACAGCAATTTATTAAATCTATCACAAATTACTAGTAGTTTCAGATCATCCACAGCTATAAATTTTTTAAAGTAACCTGTATATAAAAAAAAGACACCCTTCTAATGCACAGGCACTTGTGACTACACATATCTCATTGTGTTGCTACCAGCTGGAAAATCAGTTTGTGGAACAGAACTCTGACCTTTCTTCTGCAAAATC
The DNA here is from genome assembly GCA_013396635.1 of Penelope pileata. Taxonomy (NCBI): domain Eukaryota; kingdom Metazoa; phylum Chordata; class Aves; order Galliformes; family Cracidae; genus Penelope; species Penelope pileata. The sequence goes on from WBMW01004945.1 coordinate 11,141, forward strand.
AGAGGAAATAATAAACTGAAGGAGACAAAGGAGAAACCCCATTAAAAGGAAGTGGCAAAAGGCAATAGGGGGGAAAAAAATCAAATTCATTTCTGAAAACATATACTTTAACCACTAACTCATCAAAAGTCAAATTTTTGACAGAAGTCAATTTTTTAGCCAACCAGATGAAGAAGCTGTGAATTACAACTTGGAGCATTACACTAATCAGAATACTATTATGTATTATTACAATAGTAGTTGGAGGGCCCACCTAGATTTGGAGTCCTTCTTTGCCGAAATGCTGTACAAGCAGACTGGGCTGCTCTTCCTTGCTAGCCAGGGAAACAAGAAAGACATCCGGTGACATTAACATTACGTAAATGCAGAACAATCAAAGGAGCTATTTTGCATAATGTGAAAGTCACTACTGTATTGAGGACAAGCAAAAGTCATATGTTTTTCTAAAGTCCTACTTAATCCCTGCATTGAGGATTTAAAGGACATTCAAGTGATTCATAAGCCTTGCACACATTCTCTGCACAAGAATCATTTTTACCCACCATAGTATCAATTGAGCCATGGAAATTTTCTGCAGTGGGTCTCATCAGTGAAATAATACTACTGTTTTTCACAAAGGTCTGGCTGATATTCCGACAGATACAGATGTAACTGTAACATCTAATGTACTGATTATCAACATTCATGATTTATGGTGTGTGCTGATCCCCCAGAGGATTCTGAAAGATATGTCTTTTACATCATTACATATTTGGCTGCAAAAATAAGTCCAGGAGGAGCTTTTGCTAAATTATCAAGCACCAACCAGGGACAAGGGCGGGAGGTCTCTTCTGACAGCTTATTGATCTTATCCAGCACTGCAGAGTCTCTATTTTCCACAAAAAAAGGAAAAGATATTTGTTTGAAGAGAATACAGCTAGCAAGGAAATGGGCCAACATCAGTAAGACACTGCCTAAATATTGCTGCTTTTGAAGCTAACAACCAAATTGTGAAAGATGTCTTCAGAAATCTTTTACACATGGTATGTAAATTTATTTTGCTTGGGCTTCTGGTTTATGCATTGTTATGGTTATTTGTAATTCTTCCTCTTGCATATTTTTGCAGGCCCTTTGGCAATGACTCCTACATCTATCGCAGCTCAGTTTTGCAGCATCTAGCAGAAAGGAGGTGATTTGGGTCTATAATTCTGTCAAATGGCACTCCTTTGGATATTTTATAAACCTGTAAAGGTGAATTTATGCTTCTAGCTTTTATTTCTCTTTATATCTGAGCCCCTTTGATGCTTACGAAGTTTTCAACAAAAGGAAATAAACATACACCCCCCACCACTTACTAAGGTTACGAGCTCTCAGTGTTTATAGGGGACTGATAGTTTCATTTCTCCTTTCTCAAAAGTAAAAAGAAAATACCTGAGGAATGTACACCTGGCTTGAAAATTAGATTCTGATTTTGGTAGCAGCTTAACAGCAGTTAGGGCAACAGAGATTCAAACACATTGAAACACATAGAGAAAATTTAACTCTTGGTATTGAAAAGGTATCAGAGACAAAGTCCAGGCAGAGACATCTTCTTTTCATCCAGAGAATGCATCCAAAAGTGCATGGAGAATTCAAGCTCACTGAGTCATTACTCTTCTGTGTCAGACAGTTTGAAGATATGAAAGAAAGGCAGTATGGTTGACAGCATGAAGTGTTAGATGATGAAACCTAAAAGGTTCACACTTTGGCCCTCAACAGCAGCGTTCTATTGGTCCAGACACTTTTCTTTCCATTCTCCTTTTTCATCTTGCCTTTTCCATGTAGACTGCAATCTCTCTGGAGAAAGGATTTACTGCGGTCCATACTATATCACACTTGGACGACCCTGATGCTGTGCTAGTGGAAGAATACAAAAATCTTCAACTTGACACTGCTGAAGCAAAACATCTGGAAAGCTGAAGAGGAAATAATAGTGCTATTTGTTTGTAATGGAGCATGACCTCTATCTGTCCAAAATTCACTGCTTAAAAGAGAAATCTCTCTTAGATCCTTTTATACTACTTTCCCTATTATGATGCCCTTTTTTTAATTACTGTATAGTTCCCTAGCTGCAGCAGAAACTCCCATCACTCTGTTCCTCCTGAGAAGAAGCAATGCTTCCCCAGCAGTAAAAATATTCTTAATGCAATTACAGACTAAAGCCACCTTCTGTGCCATGACACATATTGCATCTTCTCTGGTTATTTAGCAAGAAATTGTACCCCAAAGCTGTCCAGTCACACTGGAGCCCTCCATTCCTTCAACATCTCTTTTAAGTCTTCTCCCATAATTTCACCCTCCAGCTTGCAGTCATCTGCAGCCATACTAGAACACCCTTTACTTTATAGCAGATGGCAATGCAGTACTGCCCACTGTCAAGATAAGCCAGTTCATTTTTCTGTCATCTGCATCTTACTGTGAAGCAGTAGAAAAAGAGGAAAAAAAAATATTTTGTAGATACCTGTGGGAGGAATCTCCTGTTGTGGAGCTCTCAGTCATCTGAGCACATTCATTCAGATAGCTAAGAAATAAGCAAATGAAGAAGTCCAGAATGCATCTGTCCCTCGTGCCAGCTTTTATTGACGTGGCTGACATAACCATAAAATAAACTACAGAATAAGCTAAAATCCTAACCCTTTATTCTTAAGCAACTCTTATTCTCCCATTAATGGGGTGACCCTCCAGCCACGTGGAGAGAGCATGTGCCCTCAACACAGTATTTGAATTAAACATTTTCTTGTTTGTGGCATTATATACTTGCTCTTTTCCCCCCTCATGCCTCAGCGTTAGCTTGACTTTTGCTGGATGATTGCAGGGGATACTATAGAATTTAAAACTTTGTTTGTTTTTTTTTTTTAAAAAAAGGCAAACAAACTGTTACGTGATGCAAAAGCAAAAGAAGCATTCAAATGAGGAATCAGATGTCATAGTGAGGATTGCACAAGTTATCTGCAGACTGCCAGAAACAAACCCTGCAAACAGAGTGAGAACTACCTTTATTAGTGCATAAGTTACCTGTGGAAAGATTATAATAGTATGGAGATTTGCAAAGAAATAAATCAGGGCCATTTACCAAATGAGTCTCTCTGTGAGTTAAGGACACAAACTAGCTATATTCAATATGCTCTTTAACCCTGCTCCAGACCTACATTATGTTATTTCCTTGTCCTTACTTGCACCCCACAGAAGTGACGCATCCATCCCTTAGCTTTTTCACCATTTTTCCAGTTTCTTGAGAAGCAGCTATAGCAAACCATCAGATTTTCCAGTTACTGAGGCAGAGCTGTACCAGCACAGGTATTCCTATCACACAGATCTTAGTAAAATTACTCCAGTGGATCCTTGTTTTGATTCTGACTGGAGAACAAAGCAGTCAGTGGAGTTCTCATGATAGCATGTATAGTTCTGTGACAAATGTTATTTAAGTATTTCTTGATAAAGCTTGTGAAAATGTCATCTAGGGTATTCTGATATTGTAAGAATGTCATGCGTACCAATTGTGATGTACTATCTGACATTTTTAACAGGAAATAGTATTAATCTGACTGACCTTCTGCCAAAAGCCAAGCTGAGAAAGAATCTTTGATCACGGTTGTGATGTCATTTCTCAGACTTTCTCTCATCCTTCACATCCATAAGATTCCCTAGCTGGAGGATGTGATTGGACAAATGAAAGAAGTGTTTACAAAGTTGAGGACAGTTATCTTCTTGGAGTTATCAAAAAGCAAAGAAGAATAATACATACTTAAAGTTCCAGATCAGGTATGTACCTATAAATATGCACCTGTCTCAAAGTGGAAAATGGATCCTAGCCCAGGAGACAGCAGAGCTCATTGAGAGGGCTTTAAACTATTTACGAAGGGGGAAGAGGATAAAACAATGCTCACTAGAGACGAGCCTAGGGGAACAATGCCGGGGTTGGGGGTGAGGCCAATGACTCAGCTGAAGTGCCTTTATACCAATGCACACAGCATGGGAAATAAGCAAGAGTGGTGCAATTAGAAAACCATGATCTAACTGCTATCACAGAAACATGGTGAGATGAAACACATAATTGGAATACTATGATTGAGGGATATAAGTTTTTAGGAAGGACTGGTAAGGCAGAAGGGGCAGGGTCTCCTCCACACATCATGCAACTGATGCTGTGTGGAGTAAGTGGGTCTCACTGAGCATATGACGGGCTCAAACAGGAAACCCCAGTCATTCAGGAATCTTGGAGGTGATTATGGACTGGCCCAAAGGCAAAGATTTTGGAATTTTGCCAGAATTACTGAAATACTACAGTATTCTAATCTGAATAGGTCTATTGATTAAAAATTCCCATTTACTGCAACGTCTGCAAGTATGATATATTCCTTGAAAAACTGGACGGAAATAATGTGCATTGCTGAACTGCTACTGAAATAATGTGCATTGCTGAACTTCTGTTACCCTTCTGTCTCAAATGAATTCAATATGTTAAATTGCAATAGTCCATAGTGTATATTGCCTCCTGGCCCTTGTAGCTGGGAAATCTTATGCATGTTCTACACATTCTAACACACAATTATTATGATAATACTGCGTAGATGATAAAAAGCGAGATCATGTGCAGCACTGAACATATTGCCTGTCACACAGCACATAGATGACAAGAGGAGTGTAGAACAGATGACTGTTATCTCCACTTGTAGGTAGAAGATCTAGTGAAAAGAATGGTGAAAAGATCAATGAAAAGAAATAGGACCATTCTAGAAAAGAAGAGGACTTACTGTATTTGGTGACTACTAATTAATGCGAAAATGAATCTGCCTATAATGGCCACTGTGGCAGAGTCTGCACAGATACCATAAGCAAAAGACTACCCCTGGTCCAGAGAGTTTCTTTCTGATCTTAGTAGATAAGACATAGAATACAGTTTTGGGGTGCAATACTGCAAGGAAGTTTGTTCTGTTTTCCATAGGCTGTTCTGCACTCCCATCCTGAAAACAGCAATTTTTCTTCTGGTAATACTGTGAACAAACAAATTGCACATCTGCCACAAGAGCTGCCTTCTAGTCTAAAAAGAGAGGTGCCTCCAGTTGGCCTTTTGAAATTTGAATGACAAGAAGATCCTCAATACTATCAAGACAAGAGATAAGATTGTCTCCATCCATCAGAACTTTTCATTCAGAGATCCCTCTTTTTTCTTTTTTCTTTCTACTTCTTTTTGTGTGTGTGTGTGTGCGCGCATGTGGTTTTTGGTTTTGTTTTGTTTTTTTTTTCTTCTGTTATTTTTTTAAATGGTTTAGATTCCATTATTACTGAAGTAGAGTCAGGCTAATGCCAAAGATTAATTAGGAACTGCAAACCGATCATACAAAGACATACAAGTTCCTACCTGATATCCCACAATAGCAAGATATCATTGTTTTCATGGTATATCATCATCACGGTTAAATGAAATGTTAGTTTCATCCCTTTGTATCCAAGCAGGGTACTAGACAATTGACATTTTCATGGGATCACAAAATTAATATCATCCCAGGGCTACTACTTAAAAGAGGATTATGAAATGCATCAAATAATGTTTATTCATTCATAGCCAAAAATCCCACACAGTTTAATTACACAGTTGCTTTAATTACAATTGCTGTACTGGAATAGGAAAGTGATTTCAGTGGGGAAAACTACAACTATTGACATTAAGCAGTTTTATCTCTGTACATATTCTTCAGGCTGTTGAGATTAAGGTGTGAATTTAACTTCAGTGCTCAGCGTGGCTTCCCTTTGGTGTGTGGAAAGAGACAGAAATGAACTAAGAACCATACCAGCAAAGATGCATTCAATTTCAATGGCTTCCTAAAGATGGAAATAAATGAGGTGCCACATATATCCAGACATCACAGGTAGAATATAATACTGAATGTCATGTGTCCTATAGTAATCCTTCAGAGACATTTGCCTTTACATTTGGTGGAAGTAAGCATATATATTTACAGACCTGCCACCATCTCAAGCCGTAATTTCAATAAATAACACTGCCCAAATATTGTTTCAGCCTTTTTCTCTTTAAATAATATTGCCATCTCTCCCAGGCTTCACTATAAGGAGCTTAACTCAGCTTAATTTCATCAGAGACTACTGCGGCAGCCAGGCTCCCCTAAGGCTGCCTAGGGGAGGATCCTCGGGAACAAGTGAAAGGCAGATGGGGAAGCCCTGCATAAAGAATATGAAATAAACATTCAAGAGTTCAGTGGAAAGCCCAAATTAAAACAATAGCAACAAACAGAAAAATACAGGTCGAGTCTCTAGGCTTTTTTCTGCCTCAAAATGTCAAAAATATCAAAAATCCTCTTTCTAGAACCTGTTAGACTATAAATGTGTGTCAGAAGAAATCAACTGTGTACACAAGAGTATATGAGAAGTTTGTGATTGGGTTTCCCATTAATCCATGGGTGTCCAACATTTTGGCTTGCCTGGGCCACATTAAGAGGAATTGTCTCAGGCCGCATATAAAATATATCACATAGTTAATGGATATTACTAACAAATGGCCAGGATGTTTTTCATGTGCTCCACAGGGACTTTATCTCCTTCTATGGTGTGTAAGAGGTTTGATTGGGCAGGACAAGCTCGACTGGCAGATCCATGAGTGTTGACTAACCAGGTGCCTTAGCTAAATGTGTGTACCAAAATTTGAATGTTCCAGCACCCATTGCTCTCAGTACAGTTTTTCAAAGGCCATTGTATCACTAGATTTTCCCAGAGGTTGGTGCATGACAGAGGATGTGCTATACCCACTCAATGTCATGTTCTTTGGCCCAGGTGTTTATGAGGTTGTTTTGGAAATGAGTCCCATTGTCTGACTTAGTTCTTCCTGGGATGCTGTGTTACCGTAAGACTTACTTTTCAAGGGCCAGGATAGTGTTTTGGATGGTGACATGGGGCACAGGATATGTTTCTAGCCATCCTGTGGTTGCTTCCACCTTTGTAAACACATGGTGCTTACCGTGATGGGTTTGTGGTCATGTAACATAGTCAACCTGCCAAGCATCTCCATATTTATATTTCAGCCACTGTCCTCCATACCAAAGAAGCTTTAATCATCTGTCTTGTTTAATTGCAGCGCATATTTCACATTCATGGGTAACTTCCTCCTCTGGCAAATTCCAAAATCTTTGCCAGTCCATGATCGCTTCCAAGATGTCTGGATGACTGGAGTTTCCTATTTGGGCTGGTTGTATGCTCAGTGAAACCCACTTACTCCACACAGCATCAGCTGCATGATGTGTGGAGGAGATCCTCCCTTTGAACATCCAGCCCAGCACAGGCGGTTGGGGTGCCAAAAAGAGCTCTGCTTCAGTAACGACCACTTCAAAAGAAGCTCAAACCCCTTCATATGTTGTCAGCATCTCTGTTCCAGTTGGAGTGTAGTGGGCCTCAGATCCTCTGTATCCCCAGATCCAAAACCCTAGGGGTCAGCCTCAAGTCTCCCCTGGTGCTTTCTGCCAGAAGCTCCAAGTGGAGCCATTCTCCCCAGCTGGGGCGTAGAGCATGTTTCTTACATCTTGTCCTATGTGGACTAGTTCAAGGGCTACTGCATGAACTACCTCCTGTTTGATTTGTTCAAAGACTTGCTGTTGCTCTGAACCCCATGTGAAATCATTCTTTTTCTGGGTCACTTGATAGAGAGGGTTTACAATCAGACTGTAATCCAGAATATGCATTTTCCAGAAACCTGCAATACTTAAGAAAGCTTGTGTTTCCTTTTTGCTTGCTGGTGGAAACACAGCAGTTATTTTATTAATCACATCCATAGGAATCTGACAACGTCCATCTTGTCATTTTATTCCTAGAGCCTTATACTGCTGTGATTCTGACGTGGCAGATCACCAAATCCACAGTCCAATAAACCTGATTGTCCCTTTCCTCCACCTGGCTGGCGGCAGGGCCACTCTGCTTGCCTGAATACAGCAGTCACTCTGGCTGTTGTATTCATTACTCACTTCTTGGGAGCATGAACCAAAAGGCTTCTTTTCAAACCCAGAAATAGGATCAGACCATCTACTCTGTCTGAGGAACTACCCTTTGTAAACTGGAGCAGCCATTTTTCTTTAAGTACCACCTTTTTCAATTGTTCTTCCTTGCAATTCACATACTCGTGACTCTAGGATCAAGGTGGGTATTCCATCCCACTTCCTCACATCCTCTCCATAGTCACACAGATGAAACCACAGCATGACATGTGGTGCGTACCCAGTATATCCTCTCTCTTGAGCAGAGNCTACCCTTTGTAAACTGGAGCAGCCATTTTTCTTTAAGTACCACCTTTTTCAATTGTTCTTCCTTGCAATTCACATACTCGTGACTCTAGGATCAAGGTGGGTATTCCATCCCACTTCCTCACATCCTCTCCATAGTCACACAGATGAAACCACAGCATGACATGTGGTGCGTACCCAGTATATCCTCTCTCTTGAGCAGAGGAACACTTACTTCTAATGGCTGAGATATTGGTTTGTACAGGTGAAGAGTATTGTCTTTCAATTGCTAGAGCTCCCAGGACAGTTTCTCCACAGCCGAGACACAGGCCTGTAGGGAGGAAGAGAGATTTCTTTCATATTGTCAAAGTAGGCTAGCCACTTCATCCACCATTGGATTTTCAGTATTTTTCCAGACCACTGCTGCCCGTGTGGTGGCATATGATGATGCACTCAATACAAGTGCCTGTCATTGAGATTGTGGGCGCCTGATGTCACCTTAGGATCTCAGGATAACTTATCGTTGTCCAAGTCAACGTTATACATTATCTTCAGCACAGCTAATTCCCTCAGGCACTGGATACCTTTCACCTTTATGGTCCACTTGCCTGGGTAACATACTAGATCTTTCTTGAGCAGATATCTTTTCTTCATGGCTAAGAGTCGCCACCACAGGGTGAAACCCTGAGTCCCTTTTCCAATTGCTTTGTCGATGTCACCTTCCTCAGAAAGGGATTCCAGCTACCTGGCTTCACTGCCCACTAAGTCCAGGCTACTGGCCCCATTATCCCAGCACCGGAGCAGCCAGGTGGCAACGTGCTTGCCTGAACAAAGGCTGAAACCTTTTTGCATATCTTGCAGCTCATATGGTTATTGCATCCTTTATGAGTTCTTTCCCAGCACGCAACAGTTGTTTGTGCCTCTCTAGAATTGCCAGGACAACAGCGCACCTTTTCCAAATAATTTTGGAAAGTAGTTTTTCAGGATTCTGCATTTGTTAAGGTGTGAGGTTCCAAAACACTGGGGATGCCCACCGCTCTAAGCACCTGCCCATACCATTCCGCACCCCCTGCCACTCATAACTATCCAGTCTTGGGGCAGATCTCTGTCTGTTACACTTAAATAATTGTTTAATCTTTAACAAAACCTGAAACCCATTAATGAAACATAGTAATAGGACCACACTGGTTAGAAAATCCCAAAGACATTCAAAATTCTCAAGAGCTATTGTAACTAGTGTAGGGGAGAAGAACTGAAAGGCAAAAGGAGGCTGAGGAAAATGTCCTCCATAGCCTGGCTCTCCAAGGAGACAAAGCAAAGAGTGTTATTACTAATAGTGTCCATGATATAGTCCCCAAAGAACACAGATGACTGCCATGCTGAGGACAAACACCATGTTAGTTTTCTGACCAGTAATTTTATCATATCATAAGCCAAGGTCACACAGCACAGCAAAATAACAACCTTAATCCAATCCTTGGAGATGATGAACAACACAACAAGGATAAATTCAGCAAGGTGCTGAATAATACAGTTCCAAGAAAAGAGTCCTAAAAAGCTCCACAAATAGTAAGAAAATTAACATCATGCCTAGAAATGAGCGAACTACAACACCCCCAGCAGCCCTGTTTTAACACTCTTCGGTCAGATCTGCTGTTATCTCAACCCTCCAGGTCCCATGTTGGACACAAAAGTTACTGTTGTGGTATAACCAGCTAAGTACCATGCAGTCATTCGCTCACTCTCCCACACCCCAGTGGGATGGGGGAGAGAATCAGAAAAAAAAACAACAACAAAGTAGAACTTGTGGGTCAAGATAAAACTATTTACTAAGACAAAAAAAAAAAAAAAAAAGGAAGAGGAACAATAGGATAATAGTTATTATAATAATATAAATATATATATGTTTATATACAAAACAAGTGATTTACAAGCAATTGCTCACCATCTGCTGACTGATACCTAGCTAGTCCCCCAACAGTGGCCAGCCACCCAACAAACTCCTCCCCTGTTTTCAAGCTTTTTCTGCATGATGTCATATGGTATTAAATATCAGTCTGGCCAGTTTAGGTCAGCTGTCCTGGTTCTTGCCCTCCCAGCTCCTCGTGTCCTCTTAAGCCCCCTCACTGACAGGACAGTATGAGAATCTGAGAAACTGAAATGATCTTGGCTCTGTGCAGCACTGCTCAGCAACAGCTAGAAGCATTGGTGTTATCAACATTGTTTTTCTTCTAAAGTCAAAGCATTGCATCATGCCAGATGCTATGAGGGAAAAATCAGCTCTATCTCAGCAGAAACCAGGACATGTCCAAATGACAAGCAGTTAGCATGATGCTGCATCTAAGCTTGAGTGGCAGAAGATATGACAAACTTAGATCTCTGTTAATTTGGACTTGTGCTTACTGACTTGCTTTAATACCACAAAGAAGATAAACAAGGAAGAGGAAGAAAAACAGATCAAATAAACCCGATTTCGTGATAGCAGCATGGAAAAGTCCCTCTTTAGAAATATGAGGGAAAGAATAACAAAAAAAAACTTAGTACGATCAGATTCACCAGAGTAACCTTCCAGAACAGTTCTTCAGATTTTGGAGAACTGATCAAATAAAAACATTTTTCTTGTCAAAAACAAAACAGAACTAAACAAAATTTATGAAAGACTCTCCCATATCTTCATAGATAGATTTCAATTCACTAACTCAGTTACCCCAATACACAACCTGATTATTCTAAAACGATCAATGAGCTTTGTAATTGCATGTCTTTTTTTTTTTTTAATACAAAAGATGTGCTTTAGTTCTCTTCTCAACACTTAGTTGTATTTCTACATGAGCTTTTCACTTTAGAACAGAAATAGATCTTATCTAACTGCAAATGAATTGTTAGCAATGAGGGGATTAGATGGAAAACAGATGTTGGGTCAGAAAAGATGTAGTTCTACTTGTATTTTTAATCAGAACTGATGGCTGTCACCAAATTAAGAAACACTGTTCACTGCAGGCAGCCAGTGTGAACATGCTGAATATGTATTTAAACCATGCTGGTGTAATCTAGACAAGGATACTAAGTCTGCCCCCCAAAGAACCTCAAAATATTTTTTCCAGTTGATGTTTTTCTTTCTCAAATCTGAGCAGTAGTGATTGGATTTATCAACTTCTAGAGAAGGACCAAAAGTTACAATATTTCCTTGCACCAGGAACCTCACTGAAGTCAACAGGAGAAATGACTTCTTAGAAAGTATTGTGTCTGTTGCAAATAAAAGAGTCCTAAGTAAAGGAAAAGTAACTTAAGGCATGATTAACATCTGCACAAATCTATGTGTCTTAGTTTCTAGCTGGGATAGAAGTTGTCTCTCTCATAGTGTCTGCTATGAGGCTATGTTTTAGTTCTAGAAGAAAACAAAACTGATAAGTACTCATCTTTACAGGTCTTGCTGGACAGTGCTGCACGGAGCCAAGGACATCTTAGTTTCTCAGCTTCTGCTACTACCCTGCCAGCAAGGGGGCTGAGGGGGCACAAGGAGCTGAGAGTGGGACAGGACCAAGGCAGCTGATCTAAACGGGCCAAAGGGATGTTCCATACCATACAACATCATGTGAACTATAAAACTGAAGGGACTTAGCTGGGGAGGGGCTGCTGCTTGGGGTCTGGCTGGGTATCAGTCAGCGGGTGGTGAGCAATTGCTTTGTGCGTCACTTGTTTTTTATATAATTATCATTGCTGTTATTTTTATTCTGTTTTTCCTTTTCTGTCTTAGTAAATTGTTTCTATCTCAACCCACGAGTTCTAATTCTTTTTCTTTTTCTTTTTTTTTGATTCTCTCCCCCATCCCAGCTGGGAAGGGGGAGAGTGAGCGAAAGGCTGTGTGATGTTCAGCTGCTGCTGGATTAAACCACAACACTATGCCAAATAAGAAATATGGAATGCTTTTGCTGATGTCTTGCTGGGCCACTAGGCCCTCAGTACTCCCAGAAACACATAGCAGGGATATCACACATCAGCGAGATCCTGACACTGAGGTCCAATTCAAGGACAGGCTCAACTCTGAATCCCAACATTGGGAAGATATTGAAGGGATCAGGACTGCAGGAAGTGTTCTCCTGGTTGGAGACTGCGATCCAGGCAGAAGGAGGAGAACAGACCAATTGAGTAACTGGCTGCGTGGGTGGTGTCACACCGAAGGCTATGGGTTCTATGATCTAGAACACACCTTCAACAAACTAGAAATGCTGACATTGGACAGGACTCAACCAATGAAGAGAGGTTAGAATATACTAGGCAGGAAGCTGGCTGGGCTTATCACCAGGGCTTTGAACTAGAGCTGCTGGGGGAAGTGGATGTACCGATGAGTGACGGAGAAAAGCCAGGGGGAACACTCACTTTAGGAAGCAGCAGGGGAAAACCTTACATTTGTCCCAGAGGTTTTTTGGAGAGCTCCTCTAGGAAGGTAGTGTGTCACAAAGCCCAGCTGAATTACTCTATACAAATGCACATGGCATGGGAAATAAGCAGGAGTAGTTGGAAAGCGTGGTGCAGCTGGAAAACTATGATCTTATTGCTATCACAGAAATGTGGTGGGATGATTCACGTAGCTGGAATATCACCATTGAGAGCTAAAAGCTTTTTAGAACGGATAGCTAAGGTAGGAGGGGTGGGTGAGCTGTCCTCTGTGTTAAGAAGTGGATAGACTGTGAAGAGCTGCCTCTGAGAAATAGTCAGGAACAGGTTCAGAGCCTGTGAGTTTAAATTAGGGATGGGAACAAAAAAGGTCATTTGGTGGTCAGAGTCTACTACAGGCCACCTGATCAAGAGGAGCCTGATGATGAGGCCTTTCTGCTTCAGATGCAAGAGGCTTCATGCTTGCAGGCTCTCATCTTGATGNCGGATAGCTAAGGTAGGAGGGGTGGGTGAGCTGTCCTCTGTGTTAAGAAGTGGATAGACTGTGAAGAGCTGCCTCTGAGAAATAGTCAGGAACAGGTTCAGAGCCTGTGAGTTTAAATTAGGGATGGGAACAAAAAAGGTCATTTGGTGGTCAGAGTCTACTACAGGCCACCTGATCAAGAGGAGCCTGATGATGAGGCCTTTCTGCTTCAGATGCAAGAGGCTTCATGCTTGCAGGCTCTCATCTTGATGGAGAATTTCAATCACCCAGATTACTGCTGAAAAAACAACAATGGTGAGCTGCAATCAATCCAGGAGATTCTTGAAGTCTGTTGAAGATAACTTCCTCGTCTAGGTATTGGACAGACTCACCAGAGGTGAAGCATTGCTGGATCTGGTGCTCACCAATCCAGAGGATATCATTAAAGATGTTAAGATTGGTGACAGCCTGGGCTGTAGCAGCCATGCCCTGGTCGAGTTTGTGATCTTGAGGAACATGGGCCAGGCAAAGAGTTGAGTCAGGACCCTGAACTTCAGGAGAACAAAATTCAGGCTGGTTAAGGAATNTAAGTCTGCCCCCCAAAGAACCTCAAAATATTTTTTCCAGTTGATGTTTTTCTTTCTCAAATCTGAGCAGTAGTGATTGGATTTATCAACTTCTAGAGAAGGACCAAAAGTTACAATATTTCCTTGCACCAGGAACCTCACTGAAGTCAACAGGAGAAATGACTTCTTAGAAAGTATTGTGTCTGTTGCAAATAAAAGAGTCCTAAGTAAAGGAAAAGTAACTTAAGGCATGATTAACATCTGCACAAATCTATGTGTCTTAGTTTCTAGCTGGGATAGAAGTTGTCTCTCTCATAGTGTCTGCTATGAGGCTATGTTTTAGTTCTAGAAGAAAACAAAACTGATAAGTACTCATCTTTACAGGTCTTGCTGGACAGTGCTGCACGGAGCCAAGGACATCTTAGTTTCTCAGCTTCTGCTACTACCCTGCCAGCAAGGGGGCTGAGGGGGCACAAGGAGCTGAGAGTGGGACAGGACCAAGGCAGCTGATCTAAACGGGCCAAAGGGATGTTCCATACCATACAACATCATGTGAACTATAAAACTGAAGGGACTTAGCTGGGGAGGGGCTGCTGCTTGGGGTCTGGCTGGGTATCAGTCAGCGGGTGGTGAGCAATTGCTTTGTGCGTCACTTGTTTTTTATATAATTATCATTGCTGTTATTTTTATTCTGTTTTTCCTTTTCTGTCTTAGTAAATTGTTTCTATCTCAACCCACGAGTTCTAATTCTTTTTCTTTTTCTTTTTTTTTGATTCTCTCCCCCATCCCAGCTGGGAAGGGGGAGAGTGAGCGAAAGGCTGTGTGATGTTCAGCTGCTGCTGGATTAAACCACAACACTATGCCAAATAAGAAATATGGAATGCTTTTGCTGATGTCTTGCTGGGCCACTAGGCCCTCAGTACTCCCAGAAACACATAGCAGGGATATCACACATCAGCGAGATCCTGACACTGAGGTCCAATTCAAGGACAGGCTCAACTCTGAATCCCAACATTGGGAAGATATTGAAGGGATCAGGACTGCAGGAAGTGTTCTCCTGGTTGGAGACTGCGATCCAGGCAGAAGGAGGAGAACAGACCAATTGAGTAACTGGCTGCGTGGGTGGTGTCACACCGAAGGCTATGGGTTCTATGATCTAGAACACACCTTCAACAAACTAGAAATGCTGACATTGGACAGGACTCAACCAATGAAGAGAGGTTAGAATATACTAGGCAGGAAGCTGGCTGGGCTTATCACCAGGGCTTTGAACTAGAGCTGCTGGGGGAAGTGGATGTACCGATGAGTGACGGAGAAAAGCCAGGGGGAACACTCACTTTAGGAAGCAGCAGGGGAAAACCTTACATTTGTCCCAGAGGTTTTTTGGAGAGCTCCTCTAGGAAGGTAGTGTGTCACAAAGCCCAGCTGAATTACTCTATACAAATGCACATGGCATGGGAAATAAGCAGGAGTAGTTGGAAAGCGTGGTGCAGCTGGAAAACTATGATCTTATTGCTATCACAGAAATGTGGTGGGATGATTCACGTAGCTGGAATATCACCATTGAGAGCTAAAAGCTTTTTAGAACGGATAGCTAAGGTAGGAGGGGTGGGTGAGCTGTCCTCTGTGTTAAGAAGTGGATAGACTGTGAAGAGCTGCCTCTGAGAAATAGTCAGGAACAGGTTCAGAGCCTGTGAGTTTAAATTAGGGATGGGAACAAAAAAGGTCATTTGGTGGTCAGAGTCTACTACAGGCCACCTGATCAAGAGGAGCCTGATGATGAGGCCTTTCTGCTTCAGATGCAAGAGGCTTCATGCTTGCAGGCTCTCATCTTGATGGAGAATTTCAATCACCCAGATTACTGCTGAAAAAACAACAATGGTGAGCTGCAATCAATCCAGGAGATTCTTGAAGTCTGTTGAAGATAACTTCCTCGTCTAGGTATTGGACAGACTCACCAGAGGTGAAGCATTGCTGGATCTGGTGCTCACCAATCCAGAGGATATCATTAAAGATGTTAAGATTGGTGACAGCCTGGGCTGTAGCAGCCATGCCCTGGTCGAGTTTGTGATCTTGAGGAACATGGGCCAGGCAAAGAGTTGAGTCAGGACCCTGAACTTCAGGAGAACAAAATTCAGGCTGGTTAAGGAATTACTGGATGTGATCCCCTTGGAAACTGTCCTTAGAGACACAGGAAATGAACAGAGCTGGAAGATCTTTAAGGACACCTTTCTGAGGGCACAAGAGCTCTTCATCCCCCAACGCTGGAAATCCTGCAGGGGAGACAGGAAATCGGCATGACTGAGCCTGCTGGTCAAACTGAGAGATAAGAAAGAAAAGTATAAGCGTTGGAAGCGGAAATGGATGGCCTGGGAGGAAATCAGGGATGCTGTCTGAATGTACAGGGATGGGATCAGGAAAGCCAAGGCACAGATGGAATTAAGCTTGGTGGGGGATGTTAAAAACAGCAAGAAGGGTTTCTTTAGGTATGTTGGTTGGAAGAGGCAGACCAAGGAAAGTGTACCCCCTGCGATAAATGACAAGGCCTCCTCAGGTAAATGACTGGCCTCCTCAGACATGGAGAAGACTGAGTTAATCAATGAATTCTTTGCCTAAGTCTTCACTGCCAGTCAAGCTTCCCAAGCCTCTCATGTCCCTGAACTTCTAAGAGGGGTTTGGGGGCAGCAAAATCCTTCCTACAGTTGGCAAACACGGCAGGGGGGTTGAAATCAGATTATCTTTAAGATGCCCTCCAACCTAAGTCATTCTATGATTCCAATCTCATTTGATTCAGTTCATACTCTCCTGTGGGAAAGTCCCCAGCACTCAAATACCATAGTCGCTCATCCAGAAATTTATCTTTTTGACAAACAGCACTAACTTCTGCATGTTTAGGACTTTGCTCATTCATGCAAACAGGACCATACAAGACAGGAAATATAATAACTCTTTCAAGAATGGCAGTGAAAGTTGCTCCCAATATAGCAAAGCAAGTAGCAGTTCAAGTTAAGCTTCTTCCTTGACTTATACCTATCCAAAAACCCTATACTTGTTAGAGGCCACAAAATACAAATCAAGACAGAATCTGGACTATAACCCTACCTGACTCACTCTTTCCTCAAACTCTCACCACCTCCCATATATACAAAAACAGTCTAAAAAATCGGCAACAGAGTTACAGCATGTACAAACAAAAACCTTGAGCAAGACCTTACTGTGCATACTGTGCATTGCTATCACCACAAATTGATATAACAAACCTGGAACTCCAAGGCTTTTTAGGTGGCCACAGTTTCTAGCATTTAATCATGTCAAAATTTACTTAGCCCTTGGTATCAGCAGGATCAAGCTTATGAATTGTGGGAAGCTACTCCAGCGTTCTCTCAATTTACTGGAACTCCAGTAATGAGTTTCTCCCATGAGGCACTTGTACATCAGAAGTACTATTTCCTGAGGCTGCCATGTCATCAATTTCCACTGTTTATAGGCTTGTGGGGCTCTTGAACTGAGATTTCCTGGGTGTAAAGCCTTTCAGGTTATAATGTATCTACTGCAATGCATTGCATATATGTCAGCTCTCCAACACAACCTGCAGTTATTCTTCAGAGGGCATGTGCTTGGAGTATAAGAACCAGTTAGGAAAGTAGGGAGGAGGAGAAGGGGAAGGCAATGGCAAAGGAAAAGGAAAAAGGGAAGGGAACATGTTGCACTGAGTCTTCAGTATACAAAACAAGTGCATTTAACAGAATCTTTAACAACTTGTATTTTCATTCTCAGGGATCTCATTTTCATGATCGACACATGCTTGGCGCACACGACACAAGATTTGTTGAGCTGAATCTTTCTTTCAAAGGATTGTGGCAACTGTAAGTGCTGGGTAGCTCATAAATCTAACTTGTCCTAATGCCTTGCAACATTTTAGTTTTGTGCTGTCTGAAGTGGATGGCAGAACACCAGCTGTCTATTGTGAACTAAAACTATATCTGCAGCCACCTGTAATCAGAATGACAGGAAACCCACGCTGTGGATGCACTGGATACCTGATCATCTTCCAGGTTTTTTTGTTTGTTTGTTTGGACTTGTTGGTCCAAACATATACACTGGAAGACATTTGCCATGTGCCAACATTTCCTGCTTCTCTCTCAGGTGTAGCAATACAATACTACTCAATTTCCTATCAGATTCTCTTTTGCATATACTTCATGCATTATGCAAAGCTAAATGGCACTGAACACTTTTATTAACAAAATTTTGAACCTTTTGGAAAAGACTTAGTAATAACTTGCACCTAACCCAATTCACCTTAAAGTCCTGCTGATCTGAATTGGAATGGACTTAATCTCATAACATTGTGGTTGTAAATGATATCATCCAAGCAGGCTACAGAAAGAAGGAATCAAAAGCTTCAGTCTGTTGTGTCCCGGAAAAGAAAATTATTTAATAAGATTTTCTTAAAATGACTGTTTGGAACAAAAACACTGGGCAATAATAATAACATCTGAACCAAGTCTATCCAGTTGGTTAAAGAAGAATCATAGAATCATTAAGTTTGGAAAAGACCACTAGGATTATCTAGTCCACCTGTCAACCTATCATCACCTTACCCACTAAACTATGTCCTTAAGTGCCACATTTACTCTTTTCTTGAAAACTTCCAGGGATAGTGACTGCACCACTTCCCTGGGCAGCCTGTTCCAATGCTTTAACACTCTTTCTGAGAAGAAACTTTTCCTAATATTCAACACAAATCTCCCTTGTTGCAACTTAAGGCCATTACCTCTCATCCTATTGTTACCTGTGAGAAGAGGCCTACCCCCATCTTGCTACAACCTCTTTCAGGTAATTGCAGAGAGCAATAAGGTCTCCCCTGGGCCTCCTCTTCTCCAGACTAAACAATCTGTGTTCCCTCAGACGCTCCTCATAAGACTTGTGTTCTAGACCTTTCACCAGTTTCATTGCCCTTCTTTGGACATGCTTTGTGGCCTCAATGTCTTTGTTCTAGTGAAGAGCCCAAAACTGAACACAGCACTCGAGGTGTGGCCTCACCATTGCCAAGTACAGGGGGATGATCACTTCCCTAGTCCTGCTAGCTCCACTGTTTCTGATACAAGCCAGGATGCCATTGATCTTCTTGGCCACCTGGGAACCCTGCTGGCTCATGTTGAGACAACTGTCAAATAACAGCCCCAGATGCTTTTCTGATGTGCAGCTTTCCAGTCACTCTGATCCAAGCCTGTAGCGATGCGTGGAGTTGTTGTGACCGAAGTGAAGGACCCGGCACTTCGTCTTGTTAAAGCTCATACAGTTTGAATTCAGCCCATTAATCCAAATTCCTCTGTAGGGACTTCCTACCCTCAGGCAGATCACTACTTCCTTACAACTTGGTGTCATCTGCAAACTTACTGAGGGTCCAGACAATCCCCAGTCAATCAATAAAGATATTAAACAGGACCAGCCCTAGTATTGACCCCTGGGGAACACCACTTCCAACCGGCCACCAGCTGGATTTAATTCTGTTCACCACCACTCTCTGCACCTGGCCATCTGGCCAGTTTTTCACCCAACGAAGAGTACATCTGTCCAAGCCACGGGCTACCAGCTTCTCCAGGAGAGTACTGCATGAGACAGAGTCAAAGGCTCTGCTGAAGTCTAGGTAGACTACATCCACAGCCTTTCCCTCATCCGTTAGGTAGATCACTTGGTCATAAAGGAGATCAGGATGGTCAAGCAGGACCTGCTTTACATGAACCCACACTGGCTGGGACTGATCCCCTGGTTGTCCCACAAGTGCCGCATGATCACACTCAAGATGATCTGCTCCGTGATCTTCCCCAATAATGAGGCCAGGCTGACAGGTCTGTAGTTCCCCTGATCCTTCTTCCAACCCTCTTGTAAATGGACATCATATTAGCAAGTCTCCCGTCACCTGGGACCTCCCCAGTTGACCAGGACTGCAGATAAATGATGGAAAGTGGCTTGGGAAGCACTTCTGCCAGCTCCCTCAGTACCCTCAAGTAGATCCCATCCAACCCCATGGACTTCTGACAGTCTAGGTGGAGTAGCCGGTCACTATTTTCTCCTGAATTGTGGGGGTTTATTCTGCTCTCCATCCTGACTTCCAGTTTGGGGGGCTGAGTACACTTAGGATAACTGATCTGACTATTAAAGACAGAAGTAAAGGCATTGAGAGCCTTAGCCTTTTCCTCATCCTTGGTGGTAATGTTCTTGGTGGTAATGAAATAAAAGATGGGTATTCTCCTTGGCCCTCCTGTTGTTGTCAATGTATTTACAAAACCATTTTTTATTATTTTTAACAATGGCCATCACTTGCATTCTAGCTTAGCAGAGACTGTCCAAAGACTGGCTGCTCTGATACAGAGCAAGTCTGAAGTGGTCTCAGGTTTACGTACACAGAAATGTTAATCCCAGATTTTTCCAGTGACTGGAAAAGGGGGAAAATAATCTCAATTTTTAAAAAGGGGAAAGAGGAAGACACAGGGAACTATAAGCCAGTCAGTATAACCTCTGTGCCCAGGAAGATCATGGAGCAGATCCTCCTGGAAACAATAGTAAGGTACATGGAAAACAGAGGTGAGTGGTGAAAGCCAACATGGCTTCACTAAGGGCAAATCATGCCTGACAAATCTGGTGGCCTTCTACAGTAGCGTTCCAGCAGTGGTGGATGCAGGAAAAGTAACCTGGACTTGTGTAAAGCGTTTGATACTGTCCTGCATAATACTCTTGTCTCTAAAATGGAGATACATGGATTTGATGAATGGACCACGTGGTAGATAAGGAATTGGCTGGATGGTCACACTCAAAGAGTTGGGATCAACAGCTTTATGTCCTGGTGGAGACCAGTGATGAGCGGTGTCCCTCAGGGGTCAGTGTTGAGACCAATATTATTCAATATCGTTGTCAGTGACATGGGCGGTGGGATTGAGTGTACCCTCAGCAAGTTTATGGATGACATTAAGATGGATGCTACAGCTGGCATGTTGAAAGGAAGGAATGCCATCCAGAGGGACCTGGACAGGCTTGAAAGATGGGCGTGTAAGAACCTCATGAAGTTCAACAACATCAAATGGAAGGTCCTGCACCTGGGACAAGGGAATCCTGAGCACAGATATAGGCTGGGTGGAGAATCGATTGGGAACAGTCCTGAAGGAAAGTACTTGAGGGTGTTGCTGGATAAGAAATTCAACATGAGCCGGCAGTGTACATTTGCCATACAGAAAGCCAATCCAGAAAGCCCAGAAGCCAACTGTATCTTGAGCTGCATCAAAAGAAATATGACCAGCAGGGTGAGGGAGGTAGTTGTCACCCTCTGTTCTGCTCTCAGGAGATTCCACCTCATCTCTGGGGCCCCCTGACATAAGAAAGACATGAATATGTCAGAGTGAGTACAGAGGAGAGCCATGAAGATGGCCAGAGGGCTGGAGCACTCCTCCTATGCAGACAGACTGAGAGAGTTGAGGTTGTTCAGCGTGGATAAGAGAAGGCTCCAAGAAGACTTTATAGTGATCTACCAGGGGCCTGCAGGAAACCTGGAGTGGGACTCCTTATCAGGAAGTGTAGTGATAGGACAAGGGGTAACAGCTTTAACCTGAAAGAGGGTAGATTTAGATTAGGTATAAGGAAGAAATTCTTCAATATGACGGTGGTAAGGCACTGTCTGCCAAGATAAGCTGTGGATGCCCCATCCCTGAAAGTGTTAAAAGCCAGGTTAGATAGGGCTTTGGACAACCTGGTGTAGCAAAAATTATTCCTGCCCATGGCAGGGTTTTTNTGATCACACTCAAGATGATCTGCTCCGTGATCTTCCCCAATAATGAGGCCAGGCTGACAGGTCTGTAGTTCCCCTGATCCTTCTTCCAACCCTCTTGTAAATGGACATCATATTAGCAAGTCTCCCGTCACCTGGGACCTCCCCAGTTGACCAGGACTGCAGATAAATGATGGAAAGTGGCTTGGGAAGCACTTCTGCCAGCTCCCTCAGTACCCTCAAGTAGATCCCATCCAACCCCATGGACTTCTGACAGTCTAGGTGGAGTAGCCGGTCACTATTTTCTCCTGAATTGTGGGGGTTTATTCTGCTCTCCATCCTGACTTCCAGTTTGGGGGGCTGAGTACACTTAGGATAACTGATCTGACTATTAAAGACAGAAGTAAAGGCATTGAGAGCCTTAGCCTTTTCCTCATCCTTGGTGGTAATGTTCTTGGTGGTAATGAAATAAAAGATGGGTATTCTCCTTGGCCCTCCTGTTGTTGTCAATGTATTTACAAAACCATTTTTTATTATTTTTAACAATGGCCATCACTTGCATTCTAGCTTAGCAGAGACTGTCCAAAGACTGGCTGCTCTGATACAGAGCAAGTCTGAAGTGGTCTCAGGTTTACGTACACAGAAATGTTAATCCCAGATTTTTCCAGTGACTGGAAAAGGGGGAAAATAATCTCAATTTTTAAAAAGGGGAAAGAGGAAGACACAGGGAACTATAAGCCAGTCAGTATAACCTCTGTGCCCAGGAAGATCATGGAGCAGATCCTCCTGGAAACAATAGTAAGGTACATGGAAAACAGAGGTGAGTGGTGAAAGCCAACATGGCTTCACTAAGGGCAAATCATGCCTGACAAATCTGGTGGCCTTCTACAGTAGCGTTCCAGCAGTGGTGGATGCAGGAAAAGTAACCTGGACTTGTGTAAAGCGTTTGATACTGTCCTGCATAATACTCTTGTCTCTAAAATGGAGATACATGGATTTGATGAATGGACCACGTGGTAGATAAGGAATTGGCTGGATGGTCACACTCAAAGAGTTGGGATCAACAGCTTTATGTCCTGGTGGAGACCAGTGATGAGCGGTGTCCCTCAGGGGTCAGTGTTGAGACCAATATTATTCAATATCGTTGTCAGTGACATGGGCGGTGGGATTGAGTGTACCCTCAGCAAGTTTATGGATGACATTAAGATGGATGCTACAGCTGGCATGTTGAAAGGAAGGAATGCCATCCAGAGGGACCTGGACAGGCTTGAAAGATGGGCGTGTAAGAACCTCATGAAGTTCAACAACATCAAATGGAAGGTCCTGCACCTGGGACAAGGGAATCCTGAGCACAGATATAGGCTGGGTGGAGAATCGATTGGGAACAGTCCTGAAGGAAAGTACTTGAGGGTGTTGCTGGATAAGAAATTCAACATGAGCCGGCAGTGTACATTTGCCATACAGAAAGCCAATCCAGAAAGCCCAGAAGCCAACTGTATCTTGAGCTGCATCAAAAGAAATATGACCAGCAGGGTGAGGGAGGTAGTTGTCACCCTCTGTTCTGCTCTCAGGAGATTCCACCTCATCTCTGGGGCCCCCTGACATAAGAAAGACATGAATATGTCAGAGTGAGTACAGAGGAGAGCCATGAAGATGGCCAGAGGGCTGGAGCACTCCTCCTATGCAGACAGACTGAGAGAGTTGAGGTTGTTCAGCGTGGATAAGAGAAGGCTCCAAGAAGACTTTATAGTGATCTACCAGGGGCCTGCAGGAAACCTGGAGTGGGACTCCTTATCAGGAAGTGTAGTGATAGGACAAGGGGTAACAGCTTTAACCTGAAAGAGGGTAGATTTAGATTAGGTATAAGGAAGAAATTCTTCAATATGACGGTGGTAAGGCACTGTCTGCCAAGATAAGCTGTGGATGCCCCATCCNTTGGCTATTACGCTTAAGGCATTGCTCAGGCAGACATTGACCACAAAACTGGCTCAAACTGGGTGCTGGAAGAACAGATGGTAGACACCTGGTTCAACATCTGAGGGCCAATTTAGCATGCTCCAGAAAATATGACTATAAGTCAACCATCTTACCGCAAACAGTGAGCAGCCCAAGAACCCNTTAGATAGGGCTTTGGACAACCTGGTGTAGCAAAAATTATTCCTGCCCATGGCAGGGTTTTTTTTTTTTAAAGATCTCTTCCAACCAAACCATTCTATGATTCTACGAGTCTATGATAAGATTGTTACATGATAAGATTGTCCTATGATTAATACACTTTTGAAATCACGTCGCTGTGCTCCAACCNAAGGCACTAGGAATGGATTCAGCTGCACCTAGGCTCCATACCTCTGCGGTTCAAGGAGTTTAGAAAGCAAAGGTGTCCATTCTGAATCTTATGACACAACAAAAGGGTATTCCTCGGCCTTTAGACATAAACCGTTGAACAAGCCTAGGACTATGTTTGGATCTAGCAGCACCCAGACTCCTCTGAGAAGACATTTAGGAAGGAAGAGCGTCCACTCCGAACCTTGTGACTCAACAGGAGGGTATCCTGGATGAATCCATTTAACCCTATGCTCTCTGCAGTAAATAATCAAGTGTACCTTGCCATCTCAAGTCCTCTTAAGTCGCTGTCTTATTTACCATTAAGCTTTGTTAAATCATTGTGTTATATCAATAAATACATTGTTGCTTCTTTCTTATGAGTGAAGTGTATAGTTTCAATCCACAACAGAAACAAAATATTACTTTCTTGAAACCTGCAGCTATTCTCAGAGCTGCTTAATCAAAGTCCTCAAGATCTAAGAAATATGTGTTCTTCATGCAGATTGGACAACTTACAATTTTTATTTGTACCCTTAAAGGATACATATTAGGCAAGCACCATGCCAGACAAATGAAAATAATTAGCCTCCTTTCTAGTTGTACTCTCTTGGAGGCTGAGTTCAACCACTCACCTACTCACAGTCCTTGTCAGCATGTGATTTTTCACCTCTTTTCTCATCATCTTTGCATCCTTCCATTTTAAAAATTTCACTGGACTATGTCTATGTCTGTTGCTTTTGCTTTGCCCAGGAAAGCTCAGTGCTGCAAGCATTGGTAAGAGGATTTAAGCTTTAGCATGGATATCAAATCTCACACGATTCAGGCCCACAGCTAATCTTTGCATGGAACAAAGAATTAATTATTTTAATTTTCAAACAAAAAGGGACATCTCTTACTTGGGTTTGCCTGATTAGGGTTTTTTTTTTTTTCCATTTATTTATTTGTCTTTTCTATTTGAAATCAGAAGATAGTGAAAATGTGAACAAGACTTCCACATCTTCCCTTTAAACTTTGATTTATCAGACTAATTTTTAATTTTCTTTTTTTATTATTTTGAAGGAAAAAAGCTTTCTTACATATTAGATAGAATTTCAAAGGCTCTACATGTACTTTAATCAAGAAATGGTGGGATTAAACAATAATCTAGTATGAACCCTTTGTACTGAACATGATAGAGTTAAAAAAAAGCTCTACTGTAAAAAAATTTCTTTAAGTTGAGCAGATTTAGCTAATCACAGTGCAGACATGCTAACAGGGGCTGACTCAGACTTCTGATGACCAAGATACTTTGGAACGTACCTGATTTGAAGTAGAGGAACAGTTTAATTAATTTAAGTAATAACTGCACAAATGGTTGAAGTCAAAAACTTTAATTATAAGCATTTTGACTGAATCAGGGCCTCAAATCTAAATCTAACTTGCAGCAGAAGTGCTTCTAATCTTTTTTTTTTTAACTTCTTTCCCATTTTTTCCTAGGAAATTATTTAGACTTCTTGCAAAATGTCTGTGTTGGAATTAATATTTTTTAATTTCTAAAATACTCTGAGATAGCCAACAGTTATTGAAAAGTAAGTAGAAGCAAAAACTTCCTTCTAAATGTATCTTCTGGATATTCTTTCCCAGCTTTACTTTATCTCCATCCTCTTCATACCAAAGATCATCTTAATTGTACAAATATCCTTTTATAAAGAAATTCAGTGTGAAAATGGTCCTGCAGTCATGCAGTGCTTTTGTCCCAAAGTTGTGAAGAACCATTCTTAGTAACATACTTGCTATTAATTTTGACCAGTCTGGTATCTAATAACAGATTTTCTGCAGCATCTTTAGGGAGAATAAAACTCATAGTAAAAGGAAAATAATCAGATAAATCAATCATTCCAGCTCTGCCTTGTTCTTCTGTAGATCTATTTCATTCTCATTAACTGCTAATTCAACATGGTAATTGCCTGAACAATTATGCCTATCCTCAAGACTTGTTTGAGGAATCTAAAGGCATTTAAACAATAATCACAGCATAGAAACTGAACAAGAGCTGATGGAAATTCTCACAAGACAAGAAGCGGTACTTAATCCCACCAAAGTCAACAAGAGCTGGGACAGTAGGATGGGCTACAGACAGGTTTAGGAGGTAGGAGAGTGGGCTGCACCTCCTGCCCACACTCCCTTAGCCCTGGCTTGTATCAATCTGGGGACCCAGATGGGACCCTCTCTGCTCCTGCAGTAATCCATCTGAGATCTGGTGTCCCTTCTGAACAATCACTCAGTGGCGCACCTGGAACTCCTTTTCTCAGCAGGTCCCACAGCCAAGCAGAGAGGGTCCCATCTGGGTCTCCAAACTGATAAGGAGTAAAAGGTCCTTGGAGAACTAACAAGACACTTTGATCTCATTAGCAGGTATTATTTATTAGTGTGCGGGTTGTGCTGGGGATAGCTCCTCCTAGGCATTCCCTAAATTGGTTTTGGCAAGCATGCCATTTATACTACTGTATTACATATTCACTACACTCCATTACATATTCATTACATTCTGTAATCCTCTATGCATATTCATACAGTTATTCCTTTAAGTGATCCTTCTTCCATCTTTGGTCATCCTCTTCCGTGTCCATTTGGACTGGAGGTCACAGATCCTCTTTTCGGTAGTCCCAAGGTTACCTGTGGTCAGACTCTCCTCCAATCAGAGGCCAGGCCTTGTTTTCTGCAGCTTCATTTTCAAGTTATGGGTACATTCTATCTTCTTCCCTGGGGCCCACACATTCCTAGTCCTGATAAGCTAAACTAGCTAAGCTAAACATCCTGTTTTAGTGAAAGGGCTATTCATTATCTCCCTCTAGGCCCTGTACAAATGCTGATTTTGAAAAGTCTCAGGCTTTTAGTTCCCACTTTGTTCTACAGTTCAAAGTGCTCCCCCATAATGCCACCTTTCTTCTATCACTGATCTCATTGTCAGGGAAAAGTTTCAGCCAGCAGCTCCAGTGCTGGATGAAGTTTTGCCATAGTCTCTTTTGAGTGGAGAAAGCGTGGATGATGAACTCAAGGGACTACTTCCAGAGGTATCCAGAATAATAACCCAGAAAGCCTTGAATAGTGTCTATTGCTCACTAGAACAGGAGTAGAGATGAACAGTAGGGAAAACTAAGGCAGCAGGCAGAAATGCTTGCAAGTTGGTTTTATCCAGTAGGAGAATCAGTGACCTACCCACCTTTGAAAAAATGTGTATGAAGCGTACCTACAGATGTAGCTGCTGTCACAGGGTGGGAGAGACTGAACACAGTCATATGCACAAAATTTTTCTGGGAAACCGAGCAGCACTTAAGATTGTAAAAGGCAATTTGAAACAAGGCTCTGCAGCAGGATGCAGGACAAAGATGAAGTTAGTCATGAGCACAGATAAAGAATAATCTTGTATTAGTCACACCACAGATAATAAGAGCTGGAAAATGAGGACATGTGAGACTCGTTAAACACGCTTATGCTTAATTCTCTGTGCTGAGAATAAATTTTTCTAAAGAACAACTCATTCCTACATATGTTCTTCACATAATGCCACTAACATATCTGTCACTTTGATTTAGGCCATTTAAATGTCAATGGGACAAGTTAACACTGCCTAGGGGCAGAATTGTTCTATGAACCAAAATCTTGATCCATTATATTCTATTTTTCTGAAGAGTCTCATGAAAAGATCTAGCTTTCTCATGCAGGAATGGGGAGGGTGTGGCAGGAGAGCAGGAATGATGATTTCTCTTTCTCTCCATAGTATTCCTATGCAATGCAGCGTGCACTGTAATGTAAAGAACTAAGGTATAGTGTGACCAGGACTGCTGCCACATCCTGCTTCTGCTGTGCCCATCCTGCCACAGGCAAGAAAAGCTTTTTTTCATAGTTTTTCCCCTTGACCTCTGGTTCTCCAACTGTGTGTGTTTTTCTGTCTCCAAAGGACAACTGTAGAGCCACTGATGAGAAGGGAGCACAAGTCAAGTCTTCCATGAGAATACGAGGTGGCCATCTACCCTGCAACAGCTTTGAATGCCAGCAGATCCTTTTCTACCATCAGAAAGAGTTATTAAAAGTTGAAAACACAAAAAAAAAACACTAAAAATCCACGCTGATCTGGCAAGATCTGTCCCAGAGAAACTGGGTTTTCAGCAGCTGAAGTTTCCTGGGAGAAGGGGAGTTGTGTTTATTTCTGAGAATGGAAGTGCAAGAAAAAAGCTGCAATGAGTTTGTCTTTTGGCAAAAGTGTGTAGATCCTGACAGCATTAAAACCTCAGAGGTAAAGGCTTAAGATATTAGAGGATTATTAGCAACACAAAAACTTGCACAAAACTTCACTGTTGAATTAGTTAAGTGCTACACTTTCAACCATAAGTTACTCTATGCTTGCAGCACATTTGAAAAGTGAGTCTGAACCACCAACCAGATGGCCCTCTGATCCACAGTTGTACTACTGCATGGCCCAAGTGCTGTCTATCTGCTGAAGTTATGAGTTTGTTCCACCTGGAGAAGAATTTCAGAGCAAGGGGTCAAAGGCACTTCTGTAGTTCAAAGTTCTGAGTAAAAGCACATCCTATAAATTAATGACTTATGGTTCTGGGAGAGCTGTTCCCATGTCTGCAGCTTTCTCTAAAGGCATTGTGTAGCTTGAGATTCAAAGGAAATGCATTTTATTCATTCTCCTGGAGATTGAACCTTTGAAGCACTTCTATGGCATTTTTCCTAATGACTTTGTCCTTGACGTCTAATAGCAGCTTTGAGGCTAAGAGAAAGAGGAAAATGTTCTCT
Source organism: Penelope pileata (assembly GCA_013396635.1). Lineage (NCBI taxonomy): Eukaryota > Metazoa > Chordata > Aves > Galliformes > Cracidae > Penelope > Penelope pileata. The sequence continues at coordinate 39,686 of WBMW01004945.1, forward strand.
GAGGATATTGTTTCTAGAGGTTACTTTTAAGAAGGCCTACTCCCCACAGCAAGAAAATTATCACTGGCATCAGTGGGAGCAGAACTACATGTAGCAGATTTACACTTGGACTGGATTAGGAAGCCTGTTGTTCTGATATCTGGTTTGCATGTCTTGTTTATGCAAGGCAGATAATGCCGGTAAAAGGGCTAACCACTATTAACAAGTAGCTGTAATAGATAACCCAGTAAGTATTAATGCTCAGGCCCTGACAGTCACTTCCTCCACTCTCCTGTCCCTGCACACCAGGACAGCTGCTGCTGTCCCCTTCTCTTCACCCATTCCTACCAAAGATCTGCTGCTCCCTGCAGCAGTGCCAGTGCAAATCCAGTGAGAGCCATGCTGCTGCCTGCTGCTGCACCTTCATCTGGGTTTGGAGATACTCATGGCACGCTCCTGCCTCACTCCTGGGCTCCCTCTGCAACAACCCTAACACACACCAGCTGCAGGCTGCACAAGGAGCTCAAACATGGCTGCCTATGCCATGGGATCCTTGAGCACAATGCTGAGAGAGAATGGATGCTATGGAGTCCAGATGTTTCTCTTTCTGAGCAAGGGCCAAATGATGAAAGGGGATGTGCCCTATGCTTCTACACAACATGTAGATTTTGTCTCCAGTGCCTTTCCCAGGAAAAAGAAATGTAACAGTTTCATTGTTTAGGGGCAGATTCATCTGCTAAAATGTTTCTGTTTTTTCTGTCATTCACAGTGAAATTTCTTACATTATATCTGTCTTCTGCATCTTTATCTCCTCTCACTAATATTTCTTTTTCCTTTTCTCAGAGAACTTTCCTCTCTTCCTTCTATGCAATTTGCAAACCTATCAAGCCATGACAGAACCTCTGAGTCTCTCAGTTTGAACAAGACAGGCACACAGCTACAGTCAGGCAGAAGTCATAAATAAAGCGCTGGTTATCTTTAGACACATGAACCGAGGTGAACAGCTTTGGTTCCCCTTTCATCCTTTCTTCTAAGTAGCTTTAAGTCCTCACTGCAATTCACCACCTTTATTATAGCTCGGAACCTCTGTCCTCATTTGAAGAGGGATGAGGGAGACAGCATCGTGCTTTGTAAATAAGGTAATTAAAGGCAAAGCTGGAAATTTAACCCAGTCTCTGGCACAGCTGTGCTGACTCTCGTCTGTTTTGTTTCTCAGGATATGCCAAGTTTATGTTTAGATATTCTGTCTACAACCAAAGCTCTGGCACTTGAGCCATGCTCTCTTTCCAGGCATGCTATGAAATCCAGGAGATAAAAACTAGGATCCCTTCTCTGTGCGTTCGCCAATAAAAGATGATATTTCTGTTCTCTGCAGAAGGCTTAACCATGGGATGGTTAGATCATATGTTGCTTGCTGTTCATTTAGCTGGAGTTCTGGGCTGAAGCAAGCTCTAGTTTGTATTGCTTGTTAAGGAGCTTTCTGTGAAGGGCTTGCTGTTAGAAGGTGTGGCTATGACAAGAAGAAACCTTTCATGGGAGTGTCCTCATTCAGTGAAAGCCCTGGAGAGATTAAGCTCTTGGATCCAGGAGGAAAACCCTGGTGAGAAAAGGGGTAGGAAAGAGCATATTTTCCTTGACTAACCATATACCTGTCAATTAGGACTATTTCTCAATACCTGAGTTAGGCAGTGAACTCCAGGGACTCCTGTGTCTCTTGTCCGTGACCAGACACTTCTCCCCACTGGAAGGCTACTCTCTATCCCATGGCAGGTCTGTCTGTAGCTGTCTGCCACCACAGTTCTAACCTGCATGAATACTTATACATTTTCTGAGAGAGGAGACTGTTTCACGAGAGATTGATTTGACAGTGCTGTTGTTCATGCATTCATAGAATGTGGGAAACTGAGGTTCAGGTCCCAGCTTCAATGAATATTTAATTATTTATGGAAAGTGGAGCAGCTGCAGTAAGAAGGAGTGAGAGACAGTTATGGCTCCGGGGCTGGGGTTCTTGCAGAGGATGAGGGAGAAGTCAGAGTAAGGCCTTGGGCTGTCAGGTCTCCCACATCCCTAGTGATTGTCTTGTTGCTGCATGAGTCTCACTTGCTCTGATACCTCAGGGAAAATCTTTAGAGCTACCTTCTCTCTCACTACAGAGTTTTTGAAACCTCCAATTCCGGCATTTCTCAAGATTTTTAGAGCATGTTTTTCAGTGGTAATCTTCTTTAAATTGTTCTTACTCTGAAGAAATATTTTAAAAACAAAAAAGATCACTGCTTCCCCTATGAACTGTCAAGGTAGTCATGTGAGTTGTTGGATTTACTTTCAGACTGCATTTTAAGGCTTACTGGTTCAGGCTCCTAAGCACCAATAAAAATTGTTTTTTTGTTTGATTTGGACAGTCTTAAGACTTGAGGTCAGTCTTGCAGGAACAATGTCCATAGACTAACACTCCCAAGCTGTATCTCATAATGCCCCTAAGCATCATGAAAGGAGGTAATAAAAATACCCACTGTGAAGAAACATGAGTGTATGTTCTCAGACTCCATCCCAGAGATGCAAGCTAACCAACTGTAGGAATCATTCAGAGAGTCCAGGAGCATAGGCTCCATATTCAGCATGAAGTCTATGTGCAGGGGAGGAGTATCTCAGCATCGCTTTGGAGGTGGGATAGACCTTTATACTTCATGGCATCTCTGGAAGTCCTTCTTATCCTAATCCTTTCCCTCTCCTTCAGTTTTAGCCACCTGCTTACTATACTTGCTGTTTCCAACATGGCAGATAATTCCTTCCATTGGTAGTTTCTAAAGACATAAAATCCAAGAGCTTCATCCTTATTTCTCTTTACCCAGTCATCCCAGGTTCTTTTTTCCCCAGTCTCTGTAGTCCTTTTCAGTGGAGCTTAAGGCTGTTAGCTCTAATTTTGCCGTTCACATACACACTTCCCTCAAATATTGCTGTATCTGCTTGACTACAGTAAATGTTTTTCTCCAAAGCTTCCACCAGCTAAATGCATTGAAAGCAGAAAATTCTCCTTAGAACAAATAGACAGTACAAGCTCCCCCAGCTTCCCTCACCAACTTGGAGTTCACATTCATCTCTGCCATCATCTTTCTCCCTGAACTCTCTTTTCCACCTAATTCATTTCATCTGTAGATCTCCCTGTCACCATCACCACAATAATATATTCATGTGCAATGCAGCTTCCTAGATGGTGAAACCCTCTTTAATAGTTGGTAAGGAATGTAAAGCTGAATGGGTTGCTTATGTATAAGGGACCTTTGGGAGACAAGGATAATAATACCTTGAGTTACGGAAATGACATGAAATCAAGTACAGAGACGCACAACCCATGCACTTCCCATGCAGATCAGAGGACAGCAGAGGACCAGCTCTGGTTCAAAGCATCTTCCCAGTGCTGAAGTAGGGTCAAGATCAGGTAGACTATTTGCTGGTAGAGTAAGTAACAATAGCACAACCAATCCACCAAAGCAGCATGGAAGAATGAGCTTCAGCCTGCATGTGAACACTGTGCTTGTTCTGGTTCTCCTCTCCGAATAAGTTATAGCAACTGTGTGATAAAAGGTATGGTTTTTAGCAGAGGTTGAACAGAAATTGAACAAAATCCTTCCTCAATTTCTGAGCCAATCTGTGAATTGAACTATTTCACTACACTTTTGCCTTCAGATAATTTGGCTACATCTGCACTGTACTAACCAAACAAGCCAAGTAGAGCTCTCATGAGCAGGTGCCAACTGGCATAGACAATCATGTTCATTGAAACAAGATGGCTGTGTGCCAACCAGACTGCTAGTTAAGATGTGTCAAGTTCCTGCCTGAGCCTTTGTCACAGGAAAGGTCCCCAAA
>WBMW01004947.1:0-22552 GCA_013396635.1 Penelope pileata
CTTTGATCTTGCCCATGAGTTCCCATGTTCCACCAATGTTCCACTACATTTTGTTGTCATGAGACAGATGGCAGCAAAGGGGCAGTCTGACAAAATTACATATGATATGGAAGTGTGTATGAAGCAAAGGAACTTAATTCCTCCATGCAGAAAAAATTGCACCCATTGACAGTCATTGACACTTGCTGAACATTTCTGGAGACCAAATAGTGGATGTGAGCACAGTGAGGCAGACAGTGAGTGGTGTATTTTAGCAATGATGTCATTATAGCAGTTGTAAAACGGTGGGTTACCTCCGCTGATGCAGATTTTTACAAGCGTGACATGCAGACTCTTGTTCATTGCTGGTGAAAATGCACAGATAGTGGTGGTGACTATGTATAAAAATAGTGTTTTGTAGCTGAGAATTTGCTCTATCAAATTATGCTCTTTTTTGTAGTTTCCATGGAAATAAATAGGAGGCATTACTTTCGGAGTGACTTATGTAGTATCATTTAGAGCACTCAAAGGTATCATTAATATTATTATAAGATCTAATTTATATTCTTATGCACAGGAAAGATTAATACTTCAAAGAGCTAGAGACTGTCTGTTTTGTGACCTCTGTTTAAAGGTGCATCATAATTTTCCAAGAGAGTTAGTCTCCGCATAGGACTCAATTTCTCTGACCAGAAAGTCTTTTGTCAGAAGTGAAGAACCTTGATTATTTAACTAGATATCCACTCAGCCTAGCTGTAGTAATGGCTGTGACTGTTAGGACAAATGTTCAATAACCATAGGAGTATCCATTATGAGTGGACAGATCAGCTCTATTGAGCATGCTCTAGATATCCATAATAAGTATGACACACGGTGTGCCATAATTTGTTCATATTCATCTGCCATCTGTGTTGCACATGTACAGTTACTCTGTGTGCCCAAACTGAATTGAACTCAGCGAATATGTCTGTATTAGCAAGTAGTGCAAATATATAGGATTGGGCTTGCACAGTGAAACAGCTGGTACTGAGAATGTACAAAGTCCACCACTGGCATTTCAAGAAACTTTACATTGAACTGAATACCCAGTTCAATGAAGCTGTTCAGGAATGAGGCAACTACCTGGAATATGTCTCCTTGGTAAGCTTCATGTAAACAGTACTGAGAACAACACAGGGATCTGCTCTAAAACTCACACTAAATCAAACTGAAATGACCATGTAGATGCTTCTACTTCTCTTTGCCTGAAAAGGACTATAGGAACACTAAATATGGCCTAAAGAAGAAAAAAACCTGCGTAATTGCTTTGGTATTTTCTTCTGATTTTGTTATAATCAAGTAATTTAGAAATTAGAAATAAACACAGATTGTGGATTACCTCTGTAACAGAGGCAGAGGCACTTTAATTATAGACTTTCATTAATTTTGCATATTTTCAGTATTTTCTATATAAGGAATTACAAATTTTCCGCCTTTCAAGACTAAACGTTAAATTCTTTTGTGTAGCGGTTAGTCATTTCCGTATAACCTTCAATATCTAGCTTGAAGCTTTTTTGACCTCCAAATAAACGCAAAATCCTCTTTTGCTGAATTGTCAGTAGTCATCTCCTCTACTAACAACTTTGAATTCACATAATCATTGAATGATCAAGGTTGGAAGTGCAGTGAGAGGCAGTGGCACAGCCTAAGGATAACCTAATTTGATGAGTCGAAATGGATTTTGTAGGAATGAGAACAATCTATTTGATTCAACATTAGGCATGTATTTTCAGTGAGGTAAATTTATGTCAAAGTGTTAGTACTGAGGAACCTGTGACTTCTTTCATCTTCCCATATACTTATACAATCTTGAGTAGTTATTTATTGACCAAGAGTTTGTTACACTGACAAGATTTTCATATGGAAATATGACTTACCGTAGGTTGAGTAGAACTCAAGAAATATTGTTCTTCAATTTACTAAAGTTTGGGAGAAAGTCTAAATTTCAGTCTCAATAATATGCATTGCAGTGTTAAAGGAAATTTGAAAAAAAAAAACAAAGCCTATCCTGACTTACATTAAGGTTGACTTATTTTCTGAGACAATACATTTTAGCTTCTGATATTCAGAGCTAAATATTTAAAATGTTTATGAATATCTATGTTCAGAAAACTGGATAGCACAAAAACAATATACTATTCTTCCTGCTCTTAAGAAACATCCTATTGACACATTTCTGCTTGTTTATTTGCTTTCCCAATTAATTTTAATTCAATTCCTGGATTTTTTTTTTCACAATTTTGAATGGATGCAATAATACTCTTTTGATGCTCATCATCAGCAAGAGTTGTGTAAATATATATAGAAATGCATACATGTATGCATGTATATAGATCGGATTTTTTATATTGTCTAAAAGAGTAGCAAGTAACAGTGTAAACTGAGAGAAGTACAACATTCTATACTCAGAAAAAAGATAAAATGAGGGGGCAGTAGTTTTCTAGAAGGAGGCACAATATTATGATACTCATCTGCCCTACTATTAGCATAGACACTTTTTTTTTTTTTTGTAGGAATATTTGTATTTTCACACAGATCATTCTTCTTAATTTTCTTCTACGATTGTGTGCACAGTATTAGTTTAGGCTAAACCACAGAGTAATTTTAATTGCCACTTTTTTCCTAGTGGAAAATGCAAAGTTTCTATTAAAAATTCTACATCCTAGGACCCATGTCTATTTTTCAAACATTCATATCAAATGTAACACTTAATATACTTCTTGAATAATTTAATTAAATTACAATTCAAGATGCTTGGCCAAATCATACATTTAGTAACAACTCAACTGAATTAAAAGTGCAGAATGTGTTTCACTGAATTCCAAGCAGGGGACACAGAGCTTATTTCTAAAGTTATGTACCAATATAATTAGCACTTAGAGTTTTTGTGTGTCCCATGTTTTTAGACTAACATCTATCTGACATTCAAAGTTGTCCTGCATAACCTTTTACTGCTGTCATAGTTATGCATAAAATATATACACTATTGATGCAGTTACACATGGTGTTTTCTTTCATCCCATAAGAGCTGTTTTAAAATGCATTTCAAACAGTGTTTTATGCTAAGAAAGTATTGTAATGTAGCAATTAATCTATGGGTTGGAGTCTACTTGTCCCTATGTAAGATACTTAGTTCAACTATTAATAAATCAAAAACCCAAAACTTTCTAGGCACAAATTAGGCATAAAATTCTTAATTTAGAACAGTAATACAGTAGAGTTTGGTCATGAGCATTAACTTTTTTAAGGTTCTTAAAATTTCAGAGAAAGCTCTTAAACTGTAAATACCCTTATTAGCTTTCTTTTTATCAAACTAGTTACCACAAGCTTTATCTCCTACCATCAGGCCAGATGCCATATAAAAAACAAGTGTTTCTGTAGTTACACTTCCTCAATTTTTCAGACATAAAGTAGCACTTATGTAACTCGGGAAACTTTTTTATGCCCATATTTTTCACAGTATTCTAACAGCTTTAGCATTCAGTCAGGAAGCGAAAAATTTGGATTATCAGTCTACTGATAAAATTAGGGGTTTTACTCCACAATTCTTTTAACTCAGGATACTGTATTAACCTTCACCCTAATCAACAAAAACACATAGTATCAGTTCTGGTGCAGCTTAGAATTTATGCACATTAATGAATTTATGAGAACAAGACAATAAGTTCAGGAAATCTGAGTACCTATTTAAATTGACTTCATATTTCTTCTGTGATTCTTTTTTCCTTCAAATTAGTTATCCTTAAGACAAAATTTGGCCACAGACCTGCAGATCATTTATCCCAAAAAACTATTTGGATAAGACAATACTGTGCATTTGCCACAGTCCTCCAAAACTATAAAATCACAGAAAGAAGAAAATCAATCACTCAATAAAAGGGTTGAAATAGATCTCTGAGGATTAGCAGATCCAATCTTCTGTTGAAGGCAGGGCTTTAAATTCGGTTACCCACAACTCTGATAAGCCATCTTGAATATTTCCAGCAAGGGAAATTCCACCACTTCACTGAGCAACCTCTTCCAATTATGAATTGCTCTGCTAGTGACAAACATTTTTACTTATATGGAGATGGAACTTCACCTGAAGCGATTTGTGCCTGTTGCCCCTTCTGTCACTCCACTTTCTGTACAGTTACCTATAGAAAGATGGAGTCTTCTCCTTTCTAGGTGGAACAAATGCAATTCTGTCAATATTTCTCCCTTTTTTTTCAGTTTTTCCACCCCTCTAACAATCTTCAGGGTTATCCACTAGACTGTCACCATTTTTTCTCATGCCCATCTTAAACTTGGGGACCTAAAGTGAACACAGTATCCTAGATGTGGTCTCAGGAGTACAGAGCAGAGTGAAATAATCACATCCCTTGATCTGGTGGCTGTATTGTGGCTGATGCAGTCCAGGTCATCAGTGGACTTATCTTCATCACCGTGAAGGTACAGTGATGGCTCAGGGCTAAGCTTGCTGTCCATCTGGTCCTTCACTGCAGTGTTACTCCTAAAACAGTTAAACCCTGTAGTGACACCTAGCAAGTTTCTTTTACAAGTGCTGCAAGGTACACTGAAACCTATTCTGGAAGATAACTTTACATAGGTCCTTACAAGGTCATTTCCTGTAATTTAAGACCTTGTGTGTTGTGGAAAAGGTCTTTACACTGATATAGAAAGCAAGGAATCAGCATCTCCTGTGCTTTGAATAGCCATCTTTTTGGGCTTAATCAAAATAACTGAGAAAGCTGTATGATGCAGATGCATATAAGTTTTTCTGTGAGAACAGCAGATTAGTGAATGAATCTAAGGCAAGTGGGAGACTGGTAACAAAAAATGTTCTGTGAAAATTTGAATGAGATCAAGGTGTAAGAAGGAAATACGAAATTAAAATAAAATAGAGACAAATCTCCTGATAATGATCTACCTGATCTGTTAAATATGAAAACTCAGTGAAGGAAAAGGCTAGGACCTGAAGCTGTTCCAGAATATGGGGACATCACTCGTTACTGATTTCCATCCCAACACAGAGCCATTGACCACTACTCTCTGGTACGATCTTGCAACCTGTTCCTCATCCATTGAATGGTCCACCTATCAAATCCGTATCTTTCCAATTTGAAGAGGAGGATGTTGTGGGGAACTGTGTCAAAAGGCCTTACTGAAGTCCGGATAGATGATACCAGTGTCTCTTCCCTTGTCCACTGATGCAGTTATGTCATCACAGAAGGCCAGTAGGTTGATCAGGCAGGACTTCCTTCGGTGAAGCCATGTTAGTTGTCTTGTATCACTTCCCTGCCTTCCATGTACATTAGCCATTGGCGTAGCTTTCAGGAGGATCTGTTTCATGATCTTCCCCAGCATGGAGGTGAGGCTGACAGGTCAGTAGTTCCCTGGGTCGTTCTTTCTGCCCTTCTTAAAAGTGGGAGTGACATTGCTTTTTTACAGCCACCAGGGACTTCACCCGATTGACATGACTTTTCAAATATGATTGAGAGTGGCTTGGCCACTATATCAGCCCATTCCCTCAGGACTCTGGGATGCATCTCGTCAGGACCTATAGATTTATGGTTTCTCAGGTGGTCATGAGCCTTATCTTTGCTTATGGGGTAAGGACATTGCTTTTCTAGTTCCCAACTTCCAATGCATTTGCTCAAGGGCTGTGTGAAGAGCAGTTGTCAGTGAAGGCTGAGGCAAAAAACTTGTTGAGAACCTCAGCCTTTTCCTTGTCCATTGTTACCAGACTGCTTCACTAGGGGGTGTACTTTTGGTTGATGTTGAAGCCCTTCTTGTTTTTCTTTGCAACCCTTGCCAAGTTCGGTTCCAACTGGGCCTTGGCCTTCCTGACCCCATCCTTACAATGCCTAGCAGCATCCTTACACTTCTGCCAGTGTACCTGTCTCTACTTTCACTGCTTGTGCATGTTCTTCTTGCTCTTCAGTTCGACCTGGTTCTTCAGCTTGGTCCTGGTTCTGGTTCAGCCATGATGGTCTTTTGCTTTGATTTTGGTTAACCAGAGAGCATAGGCTGTCAGTGGGACAAGTGTGTGAGTGTCATGCGTGTGTGCAGTGAGCACAGAGCTCATTGAGTAGTGAGCACTGAGTCTGTGAGTAGTGGACTCATGGGGTGGGTGAGAGGGGCCAGGATCCAGTCAAGGCGCCAGGCAGGCAGAGGGACCATGGCAGTGTTCAGGATATCTGAGAATGCGTATGTGCTGGTGAGCCTGGAGATGTTCGCTTGTTCTTTTACCAAGGACCTGCTGTCTCTGCTGGCACAAGAGGAGGAGGGGACCTGGCTATCAAAATTTATGTTTATGTGAATCCTGTGCGGGGGTGTTGCTGAAGGCAGTGCTTTGTCTGTGGCAATCTGTGTGACCAAGCTCTTTCAGTGTCTTCTGTTCCCACAGAGGATGGTTGTGTTCATGTCCTTATCTGGGACACAAGCTCAGCTTTACTACTGGTTGAACTTGTGAACAGGAAAGCAGCATGTGCATCCCTCAACCCGAGCAGAGATCCTGAGTCTCCAGAGCACCTGGCTGTGCTCCAGCAGCTGGGAGGCAGCCAGTCTGAACTGGCTAATGGTTAGTGGTATGAATTCAAAAATGGTCTAATATGGAAGTTTTTGCTTTTAAAGACTGAATACTGTTCTGTCAGAGCTACTTGTTGGAACGCAGTATGTTATTTTTAGAGATTTCAAGCATAAGTATTTCAGTTCTCCTCAAACTTTTATAGAGGAAATACCGCTATATAACAATGAAATATAAAAACCAACATGAAAAGTCAGAAAAATACAATTGACAATATTTCTGCATTTATTTACAGAGGATGAGAAAAACCTGAAAGCTTGCCTGAAAACTCAAATTTCATGAAAATTAACTGCACTGGATTGGGATGATGAGCTTTACAGTGCATATTTTTATTTCCAGGTGTAAGAAAAGAATTGCTGTCATCACCTATACAAATTTCACGTTTATATTTAAATAGAAGAAGAAGACTTCTATGCAACTTCAAGTATCATAGCATCATGTACACTTGCAAAAACATTGAGATGATAACAAAATATAATAGCTGTGTTCCACTATGTTCCAATAGCAAACATGTGCCTTCATTCCATAAAACTGTAGCTCTTAAAATTCCAAGTTCTTCTAATTTTGGATATTCCTGACTAATTTTGTCCACACTTCAGCACATCCCTTCACCCACTGAACAAAAAAAGACCTAGTTTTCCCTGGAAAAACATGACTTTCATGNTTGCAACCTGTTCCTCATCCATTGAATGGTCCACCTATCAAATCCGTATCTTTCCAATTTGAAGAGGAGGATGTTGTGGGGAACTGTGTCAAAAGGCCTTACTGAAGTCCGGATAGATGATACCAGTGTCTCTTCCCTTGTCCACTGATGCAGTTATGTCATCACAGAAGGCCAGTAGGTTGATCAGGCAGGACTTCCTTCGGTGAAGCCATGTTAGTTGTCTTGTATCACTTCCCTGCCTTCCATGTACATTAGCCATTGGCGTAGCTTTCAGGAGGATCTGTTTCATGATCTTCCCCAGCATGGAGGTGAGGCTGACAGGTCAGTAGTTCCCTGGGTCGTTCTTTCTGCCCTTCTTAAAAGTGGGAGTGACATTGCTTTTTTACAGCCACCAGGGACTTCACCCGATTGACATGACTTTTCAAATATGATTGAGAGTGGCTTGGCCACTATATCAGCCCATTCCCTCAGGACTCTGGGATGCATCTCGTCAGGACCTATAGATTTATGGTTTCTCAGGTGGTCATGAGCCTTATCTTTGCTTNTCAGTCGGTCATGAGCCTTATCTTTGCTTATGGGGTAAGGACATTGCTTTTCTAGTTCCCAACTTCCAATGCATTTGCTCAAGGGCTGTGTGAAGAGCAGTTGTCAGTGAAGGCTGAGGCAAAAAACTTGTTGAGAACCTCAGCCTTTTCCTTGTCCATTGTTACCAGACTGCTTCACTAGGGGGTGTACTTTTGGTTGATGTTGAAGCCCTTCTTGTTTTTCTTTGCAACCCTTGCCAAGTTCGGTTCCAACTGGGCCTTGGCCTTCCTGACCCCATCCTTACAATGCCTAGCAGCATCCTTACACTTCTGCCAGTGTACCTGTCTCTACTTTCACTGCTTGTGCATGTTCTTCTTGCTCTTCAGTTCGACCTGGTTCTTCAGCTTGGTCCTGGTTCTGGTTCAGCCATGATGGTCTTTTGCTTTGATTTTGGTTAACCAGAGAGCATAGGCTGTCAGTGGGACAAGTGTGTGAGTGTCATGCGTGTGTGCAGTGAGCACAGAGCTCATTGAGTAGTGAGCACTGAGTCAGTGAGTAGTGGACTCATGGGGTGGGTGAGAGGGGCCAGGATCCAGTCAAGGCGCCAGGCAGGCAGAGGGACCATGGCAGTGTTCAGGATATCTGAGAATGCGTATGTGCTGGTGAGCCTGGAGATGTTCGCTTGTTCTTTTACCAAGGACCTGCTGTCTCTGCTGGCACAAGAGGAGGAGGGGACCTGGCTATCAAAATTTATGTTTATGTGAATCCTGTGCGGGGGTGTTGCTGAAGGCAGTGCTTTGTCTGTGGCAATCTGTGTGACCAAGCTCTTTCAGTGTCTTCTGTTCCCACAGAGGATGGTTGTGTTCATGTCCTTATCTGGGACACAAGCTCAGCTTTACTACTGGTTGAACTTGTGAACAGGAAAGCAGCATGTGCATCCCTCAACCCGAGCAGAGATCCTGAGTCTCCAGAGCACCTGGCTGTGCTCCAGCAGCTGGGAGGCAGCCAGTCTGAACTGGCTAATGGTTAGTGGTATGAATTCAAAAATGGTCTAATATGGAAGTTTTTGCTTTTAAAGACTGAATACTGTTCTGTCAGAGCTACTTGTTGGAACGCAATATGTTATTTTTAGAGATTTCAAGCATAAGTATTTCAGTTCTCCTCAAACTTTTATAGAGGAAATACCGCTATATAACAATGAAATATAAAAACCAACATGAAAAGTCAGAAAAATACAATTGACAATATTTCTGCATTTATTTACAGAGGATGAGAAAAACCTGAAAGCTTGCCTGAAAACTCAAATTTCATGAAAATTAACTGCACTGGATTGGGATGATGAGCTTTACAGTGCATATTTTTATTTCCAGGTGTAAGAAAAGAATTGCTGTCATCACCTATACAAATTTCACGTTTATATTTAAATAGAAGAAGAAGACTTCTATGCAACTTCAAGTATCATAGCATCATGTACACTTGCAAAAACATTGAGATGATAACAAAATATAATAGCTGTGTTCCACTATGTTCCAATAGCAAACATGTGCCTTCATTCCATAAAACTGTAGCTCTTAAAATTCCAAGTTCTTCTAATTTTGGATATTCCTGACTAATTTTGTCCACACTTCAGCACATCCCTTCACCCACTGAACAAAAAAAGACCTAGTTTTCCCTGGAAAAACATGACTTTCATGAGATTTGCCAGCAGCAAGGATTATTTTCCCACAACTCATAGTAAATTAGAAATGGGTGAATCTCTACAGGCAAGGAAGTACAGCTGAGATAAGCAATTTATCTGAAACTTTTCTTAGTGGCCTAGGGCCTTCACTGCAAATTTATCATTTAGTATTCCACCGTATGTTTGGAGAGTTAAGACTATATTGTGCCACTTTAGCAAAAATCAAAGGAAAGCTAGTTCCAGAAGTCACGTTGTCTCAGGGGAAGACTGGAAGCGTTAACAGTTTGAAATTTTGTCAACACAGGATACAGGATAATTTGTTGTGCACCTTTTTGTTCAAATAAACCTGCCTCCCACCTGAGGATCATCCAACTTTATTACCTACCAAATGCGGGGTTGCATCTACTCTTGTACGTCTCTACTTCAAATACTTTAGCAAAGCACTTGAAGGCAATAGAAGTATTCCCCATTTCCATTTTACATTGAAAGTTCAGCTTCATTGTACTTAGCATGTCCTTTTGCATCTGTGTATGATAAAAGCTCATTACTAGCCTAATTTTATTCCAGTTGTGTAACACTGAATCATTTTAAAAAAGGGAAAATTGTGTGCCTGATGTTTTAGCCTGAGCAGTTGATGAGTAATCTCAGCTCTAACACTGCTTGAGTCCAGATTCTTAAACCTTTTATTTCTCCCGCATCAATTCTAGTAAAAGCTATTGCCTTTCCTACAGACATTGCCTCAATTAACTCTTTTTTACTACCATGACTACTGTAAAATACCACTTGTTCAATACCGAACATTTTTCATTCCAGATCTCCAAAGTCCTCTCTTTCATCTCTGTTTGTTCCTTTTTATTTAATCTCTCCCTGTTTTTTGCAGTGTTCCCTGAAATAATAATGTGTCTTGATTTGGATTTCACATGTGGTTATTATTTTGCAGATGCATTTCAGAACCTGATTTATTTATTTATTTATTTATTAATCAGAAACAATATTGACTCAAGAAGAAAGTATTTTTCTGGGAATTAGGGCAATGCTTATTTCTGGGACTTAGGTAATACCAGCTGCCCTAAAGAGTTTGCTTTTGCGTGTGTTCTTGCTGTTGTTTTGCTGGTTGGTGGTGGTTGGTTGGTTGGTTTTGGTAAATTTCTGAAAATACGCACAGATGAAAATTTACTTATATTATCTCCGTTAGTTCTTGTTCCAGTTAGGATGTTAGCTCAGTAACACTGAGATAAATATTGAATAGCAATCAAAACAATCTATTCAAGAAACAGATTCAGAGACTACAGGTTTGCTAATTTACGTTGCTTCCTCAGTGCCATTTTGCAATCGTGGAATACATCTGGCTATAATTTTTTTCTCACTACCAGAATGGAAAATTCATTTCATTATGGTAGTGACTTGCCAAGTTGCCAGTGTCTATATGTGTTTCCAGGGCTTTCACGATCCAGAAAGGAAAATGAATTCTTGCCTTTTAACTTAATAAATTATACTCCGTATTCCAAGTAAATAGAATTTTAGAAATTTGTATTTCTAAAATTCTGTCTACTGAGGCAGCCCTACCAAATCTTTCAGTTACTAGCAGTTGAGTCAGACTGGAAATTCTCAGAAATATTGATTCATCTGTTATGTCTGGCATCAGTTGTGTCTGGCATATTGAAAGTAGTCCCTCTTGCTGAAAGCAGTCTCTCTTTCCTAGAGGCAAGCATATAAATACTAGAGGTGAAGGAGAGATATAATTTTATTGGTTACTACTTAGTATTTTTTAAGAAAGAAATTAATCATCACTTGTAGAAAAAATATATTCGTGGGTAACATGAATATTCATTAGACAACAAAAAATACTAACATAAGATTGACAAGAGCAGTCCCTGTTCAGTGCATGGCTCTTCATGGCTCTTCTGTCTTCTTTTGTACCTTTTTCTGCTGCGTGAACACCACTTAGGGAGGAGACTTTGTGGTTTTATTTGGACAATTCTTGGCATAAGGGAGTTTGACAAAGGCAGTGTTGGGCTAATAGAATCTTCCAGAAATAATTTTTAAATTTAACAGTTAAGATTAATTTAAAAAGAGGAAACAGTTATGTGTTCAGCAGAATACATGAAAAGATCTTCTTTGTAATTTAAATAAATGTTTTCCTGGCAATGAAACTGAATAGAAAAGTATTAATTATTCACGATCCAATCGTTAAGAAATTGGGGAAGTGTAATCTCATTGCACAGCCAAATTAAATTAACAGATATCACCAAGAGGAATAGGAAGCCCATAAATATATTATTAAATATGGAAGGTGGGAAAAAAATGAATATCTATGTTATTATTCAGTGTGCCTCTGTGTGTATTACGTTACTGAATTTTCTGAAGTTAAAGTAGGAGAGATTTTAAAAGTATATCAATTTCCTATACTCTGCTTTCTTCTCACAAATAAGAGGATATATGTGAAGAAAATTATCTGAATAATGTGTTAGACAGAATTCACAAAAGATATCTCCCACCAATTACCCTCAGCAATCTTCGGAAAATGATATTGCATTTATAAACAGGCTTTTCAATTGTAGAATTTACCTATCTTGAAAGGCATCCGGATAATTGGAGGCTTAATGATGATATTACTAGCAAAGGTGCCATACCTTTCATATCAACATTGACTGTGGGTAGCCAAGCTTCTCTCAGTTGTGTACAATTTCACCTGAAAATATACAGTTTTCTTTTTAGCATCTGACTTTTTTCTTCCATATGAACCATCATTTTTCACTGTTCTTCAGATGACAGTCTGTGCTAGACTGACAGACTCTTTCTACTGCTGCTAGAAAATTATCCAGTAAGGAAAGATGAGGTAGAGTGTGAGGTAGCACATGCTGATTTGGGGTTGTGGTTTCCCCTGAGCATCAGGTTGCAATTTTCTGGACTACATCAAAAGTATTCAGTGTTAAAGGTACTTATTAACAAGTATACATTATGAATAATTAGGGAAGTGTGACTTCCTGTGACTTCAGCTGTCAGGTGAAGTCCCTGCTGACTGGAAAAAAGGCAATATCACACTCATTTTTAAGAAGACTAGAAAGAACAACCCAGGGAACTTCTGACCTGCCAGCCTCAACACTGTGCTGGGGAAGACCATGGAACAGATCCTCCTGGAATCTGTGCTAAGGCACATGCAAGACAAGGAGGTGATGCAAGACAACCAGCATGGCTTCACCAAGGACAAGCCCTGCCTGACCAACCAAGTAGCATTCTATAACGGCGTAACTGCAACAATGCATAAGGGAAGAGCCAATGATTTCATCTATCTGAACTTCAGTAAGGCCTTTAACATGGTTCCTACAACATTATTCTCCCCGAATTAGAAAGATATGGGTTTGATGGGCAGACCATTCAATAAATGAGAAACTGGTTGCAAGATTGTACCCAAAGAGTAGCGGTCAATGGCTCAATGTCTGGATTGAGACCAGCAATGACTAGTGTCCCTCAGGGGTCAGTACTGGGACCAGTGCTCTTTAGAATCTTTATTAGTGATATTGACAGTGGGATTGAGTAAAGCCTCAACAAGCTTGTGGACGACACCAAGCTGTGTGGTGCAGTTGACACACCTGAGGGATGGGATGCCATCCAGAGAGACCTAGACGGGCTTGAGCAGAGGGCACAGGAGAACCTCATGAGGTTCAACAAAGCCAAGTGCAGCATCGTGCATCTGGGTCACAGCAATCACTGTGCAAAAACAACAGCAACAATCAGCATGGTCTGGTGGATGAAAGGATTGAGCAAAGCCCTTCCAAAAAGGACTTGGGGGTACTGGAGGATGACAATCTGGACACAAGTTAGCAATGTGCCCTTGCAGCCCACAGAGCCAGCTGTATCCTGGGCTGCAACAAAAGAAGCATGGCCAGCAGGGCAAGGAAGGTGATCCTGCCCCTCTGCTCTACGCTGGTGAGACCTCACCAGGAGTACTGCATCCAGATGTGGAGTCCTCAGCACAGAAGAAATATGGACCTGTTGGAGTGTGTCAAGAGGAGGGCCACAAAAATGATCCAAGGGATGGAACACCTTTTCTACAAGGACAAGCTGAGAGAGCTGGGGCTGTTCAGTCCAGAGAAGAGAAGGCTCTGGGGAGACCTGAGAATGGCCTTTCAGTATCTACAAGGGGGCTATAAGAAAGAGAGGGACAGACTGTAGCAGAATCTGTTGTAATAGTACAAGGGTAATGGTTTCAAACCAAGAAAGGGGAGACTTAGACTGAATATAAGGAATAAGTTTTTTATGATAAGGTTAACGATGCACTGGAATAGGTTGCCCAGAGAGGTGATGAATGCACCATCCCTGGAGATATTCAAGGTCAGGCTGGATGGGGCTCTGAGCAACCTGATCTAGCTGTAGGTGTCCCTTTTCACTGGAGGGGAGTTGGACTAGGTGACCTTTAAAGGTCCCTTCCAACTGAAATGATTATATGATTGGTTATTAAGTGACTGGTTTTTCAATGCAGAATAATTGAATAATTCAGTTATGCTTTTTCTATGAATCACTCTTTGAAAAGTCTAAAAGAGTGAGATCCTAATCTGGGCATTCACATAAAAGTAGTGAAACAGGATTCTGATCCCTGTTATTACTAGGGCTGCTTCTTTAATTTTCTTAATCAGTTATGTAAAATACATGAGCACTACTAGAGGCAGGAAGGATAACCCAAGCCAGCATACTAATCAGTAATTTGTGCAAGTATATACTCTTGAGAATTCTACTGGACTGCAGAAGCATTCATTTTTACATCTTCTCTAAAACAGTAAACCTTGAGGTCTTGAGAAACATTGAGAAGGTTCATCACAAGAGGAGGAGGAATTTGCCTGATAAACATGACAGCTTTAAGGATCTCATACCTTAAGTCTTTGATGAAAGATGAAAATGGAATTTAACCAATGTTTTTCTGGTCTGTACATGAAAAACAGATTTCTTACTATTTCTAGTGAAAGAGAATATACTCCTGAAAGAAGCACACATGGTGCTTAACCTGCGGAAGATCTTCCAAACCAATCACTCCAAGTGGAAGGATGACTCTAGTTGCCTTCACTAAGGTAATGGGAAATCAGGTCATTATTGTTGCAGTGTTCCTATTAACCAGCCATAGGAAAGGGAAGCATTTGTGATCTGTCAGTGGTAAGTAGCATTGTTAACTCTCCCAACATTTTACATGTGGGGACCATTATCCAGCTATTAAAGTGCCTTATGCCATTTATTACAAGTCATATGGCAGTATCTTGGAGATCTCACCATGTCTTTGCAGAGCACCTGTGAGCTTTGGAAGTGTTGGAGCAGTACTCTGAAGAAGGCAAGTAAGAGGGCAAACAGATGAATCCAGTAAGCATGCAGTCATGACTTTTCCAGGTATGAGGAGTGGAGGTCTATTTTCAGGGAAACAGCCATTAAGAATGCACAATGCTATGATTTAACATTCTTTGCAAGTTATTGTAGTAAAAATGCCAACTGTACTTACATATTTTGCCTTTACAGTTTTCTTTTATTGTTAAGAGCTTACATGGAGTTATTCAGTCTCTGAGAGCCACTCTAACCTAGGAATAGATGTAATTTTTCCCTTAACTCTTACAGAAGAAAGCAAAACTTCCAAGACTGTTGAAAAAATGCATACATATATAAACTAAATAATTTTTATTTCATCCCTTCTAAATAAGTTGTTTGTATCAGTTTGATTTTCCTTGATGAAATCTCTCCTCATTCTAAAAAAAAGAATATTGTAGCTATAAAAAGAAATACTAGACCAATCTTAGAATTACAAATTGTAACACTTTGTGTTGTACTTGTGATTTGTGATATGTTGTCACTTCCAATTACTTTACATTGACACCTGTGCTTTTTTAGAATTACAATTTAATTTGGCCAACTTCCGGAATAAACAAACTGATGCAAAAATATCTCCACATTTATTGTCCTTGAATGCTTGGAAATTTTTTTCTCAGCTCTAACATTCAAGAATAATTTCAGGTAACAGCAAGAGGTACCTAGACTTCAAACTAAACTAGTCCATTGATGTAACTTTCAAGAAATGTACATAAAAGAGACAGTTTGTTTTAATTACTGAGGAGAATGAATGAGTTCCTAAGATCAGTGCAAACTATATCAGTAGACTTAAAGCCAGAGGCTAGAAAATTATTAATAGAATATTTATTTAAGATTTTAGCTTAGTGTTGCTTTTCAATTTCTCAAGAACTGTAAGATTCAAATTACATCTGGAGCCTTAGATGTTCTTTCTCCTATGCTATCCATTCCAATAAGTATCATTTACCTTAAAAGTTGTATTGGATAATTAGTCTTTCACCTTGTAAAAAATAAGTAATTCAGTAATTCTTCCTTACAGACTTTAAATTTTCTCATCTTTGGTTTCTCCATAATTTTTAAAATTCCATTGTTTAGATTCTTATACAGACAATACTGAAAAAAAACAAAAAAAAACCCACAATGCATTTCAGTCAGTACCAGACTGGTTTATACAAATTGATACAATGTATATCAGTCATACTAATTGAACTAGCAACCACATTTATTTGGAAAATATGTACTCCCTTCTAGGATTCTATAAAGGAAAAAAAGCAGAAAAAAAATAGAGTCTATATTTTATTTCTCTTTGCTTTGAGAAACTTCTACTCTGTGAAGTAATAGTTGTAAAGGTGGTCCAGAAAGTACAGTGGATTAACTGAAAAAAAAAAAAAAACCTCAGCATTAATTTACCAGTGCCTTGGATTCTGAATGGACTGAGTGAACCAGAAATATGTTCATATGTTCACTTTTCAGTGCCTAAGAATCTTTAAGCACTTCAAAAATGATTTCACAAGATTTAATATATTAAATGGTTCTGAAAAGCTAGAATGAAAAAAAAAAAAGAAAGAAAACCCAAAAAACATCTTCTAAAGTGTGCTTACTCTGGTTGAAATGCACACAGTTGAATGATGGGTATTGATATCCTACTGCATAAATTCTGTTTCTAGAAGAAGTAATCTAATCTGCTTCTGCAGCAAACATAAATTAGGACTATATCTATAGCTATATATAACCCTATAGCTGACAATCTTCTGTGTGAATGGCAACATCTTAAGAGAAGATAGATATGGTTGGAGATTAAATGGGATGTCTATGGGTTTGCAAATTTCCATCAATTTCAACCGATTTTACAAACCCATACTCTAGAAAAGCACAGTTGTCATCTCTCAAGAACTGTGCATCTATACAAAAGCTTACGTTTATTTTTCTTCCTTTCTATTATTCTTGACAATATCAATAATAACAATCAAAATCAAATGTATTTATTTTCATAAGCTTTCAGAGCACCTGTTTACATATAGGTCTCTATTATTTGGCAACTCTTGTTTCTTATATCACTCGTCTTCAGTACAGCTGAGTAGCTACAACATGCCATGCTAGTTTGGGAACAAAGGAAAAACTGAGAGTGTAGGTGAAGGGGAATGTTTATAAGGAGTTTGTGAGTTGTTCAGTCATAGAATCATAGAATCATAGAATGGTTCAGGTTGGAAGGGACCTTAGAGATCATCTTGTTCCAACCCCCCTGCCATGGGCAAGGACACCTCCCACTAGACCAGGTTGCCCAAAGCCCCATCCAGCCTGGCTTTGAATACTTCCAGAGTCCAAAGAATTATCAGTGAAATTTCAAGTTCTGTACTGCACATAGTACACAATAGGTGCTTCACGTTTTCAAAGTGCTTTGCAAATGTTAACTAATGACACAATATCAAAATTGAAAGTTTGTTAATTTATGTCATCAATCATCTTGATCAAAAATTAATTACTATTAAGTTTGAAGAATTCTTAGAAATGGTACTAAGGAAACATCTGTATGTAACTTCTTGATATAATAAAAGGGCTTTGTCAGTAGCTTAAATCATGCATCAATTAGCAATGAGTTATCTTTAAATGTTGGATATATGAAGTTCCTCTGAAAGTAATGCCTCCTATTTATTTCCATGCAAACTAAAACAGATATGAAGAGCACAATATCACAGTTTGATAGAGCAAATTCTCAGCCACGAAACACTATTTTTCAACATAGTCACCACCATTAGCTATGTATTTTCACTGGCAATGAACAAGAACCGGAATGCTGCGCTTATAGAAATCTTGTCACAGCTTGTCTTTCATGTCGCTTTGGCCGCAAATGAAACACACCACCCACCACCTCACTGTGCTAACATCCACTGTTTGGTCTCCATAAACATTCAGTGAGTGTCAATGCAGGTCATTGGATGCGATTTTTTCCACATGGAGGAATTCAGTGATACACCTTTTCTTTATACTCACTTCCATGTCAAGTGCCATTTTGTCAGACTGCTTCTCTGCTGCCGTCTGTCACATGGCAACAAAATTTAGTGTAATATTGTTGGGGAGGTTCAACCTCTACTACCATACCACTACCATCTGCCTCTGAGATGGACGAATATTATCAAATAGCAGGCATTACTTTTGGAATATCATATATTGACACTTGCAAAAATTAGTAATATTAAAATCTCTACAGCACTTTCTTGATGAAAATATCCAGAATGTTTTGAGAGAAATCTTATTTTGTAAATAGCAAGTTTTCTGCTTAGAAAATGTCAAAGATTAGAAGTTATTTCTGTTCATTATGAATACATATATAAAACAATAACCATGAATGGCAATTTCTCTTCTACTGTTATACTTTACCTCATTTATCTGTAACTTGATTAGATAATTCTCTAATTAGATCATTTTACATACTAAAATGGAGGGATATCTTTTTACCGGTATTTACACTCAAGAACTCTACTGGACCAAATAGGAGTTACATGCTCAACAAAAATCAATTAAGCTTTTCAGTTTATTAGTATCCTCATGTTCCTTTATAAGCCTAAATCACAGTTCAAGATAATCTCATTCATCACACAGTGTAAATTCAATGTCTTCATACACTCGTGTCATGATTGTGTTAGTGAAGTTGTTAGCCTTAAAAAACAGCTTTACCTTTCTCAAGTCAAAATTCTGCATTTAGATTCTAACTTCATTTTTTCTAATCTCTGAGCTTTTAATGTACAACACTGGCTTATGAAAGTATATGACAGGAAATGATCTGTCAGATCTTCAGAAAAATAAACTAGGTTCTTTTTCCATGAGTCTACTGGAACTACATTGTGATTCATACCATTAACAAACAGTTCAGATAGATTCAAATCCACAAGGTGTCCCTACAGACCTTTTAAGGAAAAAAGCAAGTACGCAAATTGATATTCAGAGAATGCTTTCTTCAAGACAAGAACATTAATCTTCTCTTTCATTGTACAAATTTTTCGTTTATAAGTTAATGGAAGTACTATCTTTAATATGGCTTGACTTTCATTGGTTAAAACAGTATTTGTGCCATGATGCTAAGGTCACCGTCCTTCAGACAAGTAAGGGTCTCAGAGAATGAAACTTAGCTGGTGTTTTACTGGCGCTGCTGAGGGCAGATGTGAGCTGTATTTCTATAAATATACAATCAGAAAAAGAAATTCACATACATAAATACATATCTTAACCCTTACATTTTGTTACAAATGTTGACTTCGTAAGACTTGTCTGAAAAAGCTTTTAGGTGAAAATTTATTCCTAGTCCTGACATGGAAAGTAGAATAACAAATAACATCTTTTCTATTAGAGTTCTTACAGAAGAAATTTTTCTTTTGGAAGCTGTTGTTCAATGCAACATCACTGTGAAGTCTATGGTAATTTAATAATAAAGGA
This sequence comes from Penelope pileata, assembly GCA_013396635.1. NCBI lineage: Eukaryota > Metazoa > Chordata > Aves > Galliformes > Cracidae > Penelope > Penelope pileata. The sequence goes on from WBMW01004947.1 coordinate 19,210, forward strand.
AAAACAAAACAAAACAAAAAAATTCTGGACATTCATTTTGCAGTTTTCCTGGTTTTTCACCCAATATTGTAACTGGACCAATATGGCCTGACCACAACACATCAGGAAAAGTAGACAACTTCCTGCTGAATGTGATTGCGTGTAGAACTAGTAATTGATTGTAAGAACTTGAAGAAATATTAATGGTGATGATACTAGGAAAAGGAAAGTATTTATTTCTCATTAACCCACTTGTGACCGTAACCTGTCCTGTGATCAATGTAGTATTTTACAATGATATCAGAGATATTAAAGAATAGCTGATGTACAACTTCTTCAGGCAACCTATCTATGATTAAAAAAATTCTGTATTAAAATTTCTAGTTGAGTTACAATTCATGACAAATAGTCACTCTCCGTTGGCAGTAGCTCGAAAGATCACAGTCTTATACCAGTTTTCACCTCTTCCTGAAATATTCTACATCTTTATTTGACCTACTTTCCTGTAAAAATAAAAATAGTAAGTTCTGATACTGCTTCATGGGTTATGATAGACATTGTAGACCAAAAGGAAGGGGAGAAGATATTTAAGAGAAGTTTTCCAAAACAGGGAGTTTCAGAACTACTCAGGCTGTTCTTGAAGCTTAGTAAAAGAAAAGAAAAGAAAAACTAAAACAAACAAACAAACAAACAAACAAAAAGTAAAAATAAAAAAGAAAGAAAAAGGAAAAGAAAAAGACAAAAGGAGCTTTGTGTCCAAGTGCCATAATTTATATATATTTTTAAAAAAATATAAGTATTAAAGTCTTTGGTCCCAAATAGATCTCATCAACCTCATCAATTCAATTGTCCCATCTACTTTTTTTTCTCACGTAGGCAATATTCAGTTGAGTACCTATTTAGCAACATACCGATCATATGAAGCAGAATCTATGTCATTAATGTTGTTGTGGTTTGACTCAGCAGATAGCTAAGTTCCACACAGTTATTCACTCACTCTCCCCCCTCCTAAGTGGGATGGGGGAGAGAATTAAGGGAAAAAAGCAGTAGAACTCGTGGGTTGGGACAAAAGCTATTTACTAAGACAGCAGAGAAAACAAAAGAAATAACAGTACTTGTATACATATACAAGGAAAACAGGTGATACACAAAGCAAGGGACCACCAACAGATACCCAGCCAGCAGCAACCCCTCCCTCGGCTAACTGCATTTCCATAAAAAATCACATGATGTCATATGGTATGGAATATCTCTATGGTCAGGTTGGGTCAGCTGCCCTGGTCCTGTCCCCTCCCAGTTCCCAGCTCCTTATGTCCCCCTAACTGCTTCACTGAGGAACAGAATATGTCCTTGGCTCTGTTCAACACTGCCAGATGTTATCAGTTTTGTTTTTCTTCTGGGACCTAAACATAGCTTCATAACAGACACTATGTGATAATCACAGAAAATCTGTTTAGATCCATGGGGTGCAAATAATATGTAGCTGTCAGGTTCCAAATACTTATTTGCTGCAAATCTGTCTTATTTTTGAAACACCAACAAAGTATGTCCTTTAGTTTAATGTATATGTAATTTAGAGAATTTTCGGAATGTCAGAGTACCTGCTACATGCAGATTTGCATGTCAGCTGTGTTTTATTAATGTGATGACATACCCTGAGCTCATAAAGAAAGCTACAGTGGAAAGGAATGGAAAAGTAAAATCTTGCCAACTGTTCTGCATGAATAGTAGAATCCTGTGGCTTCTACCCGGGAGGATTTATACCTTTCCACATACTTTTTTTTCCTTGCTTATTTGATCTTTTCTTGTAGGGACACATGATTAAATGAAGCTATCTTGTCTGAAAGCAGTAGAGATGGTAACCAATTTGGGTTTTGACATTTAAGGATATGTGGAAGAGAAAATAACGTAGATGTAAAATTTGGATAATGATGAAATAGTATGACTGGAGCCAATTACTCAGAAGAAAATCTTTGTACTAGTGATGGAAAGAGCTTTACTTTAAGCCACAGAAAATAAATACACTTCATAGACGCTAACAACAGTTAATGTAGATAAAATACTTTCAATTTTAAAATGCTTTAGCTATAACATTCTTTTTTTTCTTAGTACTACATTGACAAAACTGTTAATGAAAGGAACTGAGATGACAGAAGGATGGGAAAGAAAACAGGAGGGAATCACTTCCCTAAAAAGAATGTTTTTACAGTAGTTAGTGTTTCTAAAGTAACCTTTTAAATTTTCTTAAAGCACTATTAAAATGTTTAGTTCTGACTATTGCAAAGAACACTGTTCTTTTGCTGAAAGCATTTTTTCTCTGAATGTTTCCACTAAGTAACCTATTTGGGAGTAGCCCCACTAACCTGAATTAGATACTTAAGACAGAGTTTAATAACTGATCTTTTCGTTCTAAGATGACCAAATGGTTTGTCACTTAAAACACACAAGCAAACAAACAGATCCTGCTAGATACAGCAATGTATTGTAATCATAACACATAACCAGTTGATCCACTCAACTGATATAACAATTTATCTAAAAAGAAGGACACAGTCTGGTCCTCTGTGTTCAGGTAAGTTCAACACCTGTGGTCAGTCCTTGTATTCTTCCCTAAGCAAACAAGCACATGGCCCGTGCCTGTATTCCTTTGTGTCTTCTTCCATTATAGGGATTTATTGATCACACAAATGCATCCCATTTTCGACAACCAGACTTTACTTTGGTCCACAGAGAATTTAAGCTGTCACATGAAGCATGTTGTGCTAATGCCATAGCAAAAGGAGCAGGAAATGGGGATAAATCAGAGTTAAAATCTTGCTCATGGAAGCCATTTACCTTTAGTTTGTCTTTGTTTTATGCCTTGACAAAGGACAAAGAGTCCTTGGCCCACATATTCTCCTGGAATGACCAATGTGCATGACTTATATAGCACAGCAAATGTGTCCTTTGGAGCTGTAAAAGGACTTTGAAATAGCATGTTGAGGTTTTCTTTTTTTCTTTTTTTTTTTCTTTTTGTTTGCTTGTATATTTGTTTGTTCGTTTTTACAGAGAGCTGATGTAACATCTTGCATAAGTTTAAGCAGCTTTTGGAGCTGTTCTAGCTTATATCTACTTAACCCTGTGGGCTCTCTGAAACCCAGCCTTCAAAATTTCATTATTCCTCCTTCTACCCTCAGCTACAGCTAACAGACATGGGATGGTGAAGTGCATCATGGTTGCATATACACCAGACACTGCTTTGCTTTCCACAGTTTAACCAAAAATTTCAGTATTTCATAGAAAATATTGTGGAAATGCTTTATACTTTTGTAGATCAAGTCACAATATTGTCCTTTTGTCCTTTGCCATTTCTTTCTCTCTCTCT
>WBMW01004947.1:22601-57627 GCA_013396635.1 Penelope pileata
TTTTTTGGGACAGTTGCAATCAAAGTGCCAGTGTGTTTGAAATAGTCTAAACTGAGTCTAAAAACTGTGTCCTGTTCACTGAGGCAGTGAGAGTCATTTGTTTAAAGAAATTGACTATGACCTTAAAGGAGGTTATGTCCTGAATACTAGGTCTGAATTATTTGGGGAAAATTACTTCCTTCCTAAAATAGTGCCTCAAAAAACTGCTGAGAGCCCCTGGGAAAATCTAAAAAATATTAAGTCATTCACTCTTTCAGCAAAAGGAAATTTACATGTGGTAAGACTCTCCAAACTTTCGTCTGTCTGTAGGGAATAAAAGTCATGGTACAGTTTTAACTTACCTTGACATGTCTATATTTAGAAACAGTGTATAACAAGTTTAACTAAAGAGGATGTGGCAAAGGTCATTAACAAATCACTTGTAAAGTTATTGATATTTCTGAACAAAGTAAAGAGCGTTGTACCTATTTCTTAACCATTAGTCTCTTATGAAACTGAGGAAAAAAAAATGAAAAGCTGAAACCCTATAAACTGAACAAGAATAGAAAAAGTATATTTCTTTACTTGATTCCGACAATTTACATTTTTTCTACATTTTCAGGATTTTTTTTCCCCCTCATATCTAAACAAAGAAAGCTGGAAGGATTGTTCTTCAGACTTGGAAATAACTTAATCCCTACAGAAATGCAAGTAACAAAACGCAAAACAAAATCCCGCTTACCTCTGGCAACCTGACATATATTTTTGGGCAAATACTTGAGAGATTTGTCTTCTCTGAGAGTCTGAACATTTTTTAAGAGTGCTGCATAAAAAGTAATTTATTACTGTATCTTCTTTGATGTGTATCCTGTTTCTTAGGAAAGTGTCCTAACTGGCACACTGCGATACAACTTGAAGTTTATCAGTTCTTCAGTCACATTCTTAAATGAAAATAGCTTGAATTCTGTTTTTGTTTGTTTGGATCAATAGCTCTATTGAGAAGACACCTTCCTAATGTAATTCACCTTGAAAAAAACATTGTGGAAGACCATAGTCAGAGGATTCCTACCAGATTAAGATGTATAAATAAATTATTCTTTAGAATAATTAGAAGAATTAGAAGAAACCTAAAAGAAACATTTGACTGAGAAAACTTGAGGGTAAAAAAGTAGGTAGCCCTGAGTTTGGTAGGGGATTATATAGGTGTTTTGATGAGACATAATTTTGATGTGTTCTATTTAAACCTAACTTTTTGTCCTAAAGTAGATTATTATGTATCTATGATTATGTAATTTAAAATATTAGATGCCCTTCGGAAAGACACATGAACACTTCAGAAGCTTATGAGAACCAACTGGAGACAGACCAAGGCTCAAATTCCCCTCAGATTTCTATCATGCAGTAAAGATTCTTCAATTTAAGAGAGTGGTTAAAAAGAACAGCACTCCACAACATCTGTCTAATAGTGATGGATAGGTTAGATTTTGACTAAGTATAGCTACAATGTTAGTATAATTAATAGTTGAAGGCAAAAGTATTACTTAAAACTAGAAGGTATAAATAGTATGTATCTTTATCTAGTCTCTCCTTATCCCGAGAAGTCTGAACTGAGTATTTCGCAAGTTCTATAACTGCCAAATTAAGAAGTTTTTTGATAGAATCACTCTAATGTTTGTGTGACCTAGATGTCTAAATCACAGAATCGCAGAATGGTTTGGGTTGGAAAGGACCTTAAAGATCACCCAGTTATAGCCCCCCTGCCATGGACAGGTTGCTCAAAAAGTCCCATCCAACCTGTTTTTGAACACTTCTAGTGATGCAGCATCCACATCTTCTCTGGGCAACCTGTTCCAGTGCTTCACCACTCTCTGAGTGAAGAATTTCTTCCTAATTTCTAAATAAATCTCCCCTCTTTCAGTTTTAATAATTTCCCATTGTCCTATCACTACAGTCCCTGACAAAGTATCTTTCTCCAGCTTTCTTGTAGTCCCCCTTTAGACTGAAAGGCCTCTATAAGGCCACAGTAAGGCCACAGCCGTCTCTAGGTTCAACAACCCCAACTCTCTCAGACACTCTTAATAGGAAAGGTGCTCCACATCTCTGATCATTACTGTGGACCTCCTCTGCACTAACTCCAACAGGTCCATGTTCTTATGTTGGTGAGACCAGAAATGGAGCCAGTACTCCACGTAGAGTGTAACAAGAGTAGAGCAGACAGGAAGAATCTCCTCCCTTGACTTCTTTTGATGCAGACCTGGATATGGTTGGTTTTCTGTGCTGCAAGTGCCCGTTAGCAGCTCAGATTGAATTTTTCATCCACTAATGCCAGCAAGTCCTTCTCTTCAAGGTTGCTCTCAATTCAGTCATCATCCAGCCTATGTATTTTTCTGGGATTGTCCCAACTCATGTTCAGATCCTCGCATTTGGCCTTGTTGAGCTTCATGAGTTTCATACAGGCCCACCTCTCAAGCCTGTCAAGGTCCTTCTGCATAATATCTTTTCCCTCCAGTGTGTCGATCACACTTGCAAAATTGCTGAGAGTGCACTGTATCTTGTGCTCTCTATCTTGCTGTCCATGTCACTGAGAAAAGTGTTAAACAGTGCTGGTTCCCTGAGGAACACCACTCATCGCTGGTCTCCACCTGAACATCAAGCCATTGGCTGCAAATCTTTAAGTGCGACCATCCAGCCAGTTCCCTATCCACTGAGTGGTCCAAACATCAAATCCACACCTCTTCAGTTTAGAGACATGAATGTAATGCGTGACGGCATCAATTTTTTTGCACAAATTCAGGTAGATGATGTCAGTTGCTTTTCCCTTATCCACCAACCATGCAACCCCATCATTAGAAGGCCACCAGATTTTTCAGTCACAATTTGCCCTCTTTATGAAGCTATGTTGGCTGTCACCAATCACCCGAGATAAATCATCAAATTCAGCTGAAAGGAACAATTCTACATACACTCACACTTTCAGTACTTTGTTTTGCTCAGTTTAAGTGTCATAATACATTAGAAGTTGAGAAATTCCATATATGCACTTTTCCCTCCTTCAGCCAAAGAGCAATTTATCTGTGCACTATGACATTTATTCATAAAGTGAGTTGTGTAAATCATAGGTTTGTGTAGTTGTTATCACATTTCTTTTTCAGATTTGGGTGACATCATCAGGAACTGAACTTTCAAGTCAGGAATGCACGGGATTTATGCTGTGCAAGAGAGGATTTGGCAACTATAAATTGTTTCTACAAAAGAAACAAACAACAACAGCAAGAAACCTCCCAAACCATCATATTAAGAAAGGGAGAAAACTTAGTTATTGCATAAAAATACTTGGCAAATGCTGTGGCTTAAGGAAACCATCACAATAATTTTTAGTGTATTTGGGACTTCATTTGGGATTCTCAGCCAAGAACACTCTGCCACAGTATATGCTTAAAACAACCATGTCTTGCAAAAGAGAACAACCAATGAGTATCATTTCTCACCTAGTATCCTACTAGAAGAATGAATGCTCAAGTTTACATTGTGCAATCAACTGCCAGAGGAGACTTAAATAATTTGTTTTCTTCATGAAATTACTTCCTAGTTGAGTAAATGCTTCTATCAATCTGATGTGTTGGAGATTCTTTCTTTTTTCTTTTTTTCTTTTTTTTAATTTGTTAGAAGCTCTTCAATATTGCATTAATTAAGCCTTAACTTGAGAAAAACAAATGCTAGAAGATTCCTGGGTGAGGTTAGAGGATCTAACTCAGTGAGATATCCTTCTTCTACTTCCTGTTCTACTTAATATTTAACAGCTTAAAGCATAATAGAAGAGCTTCAGTGATTGTGAACGTGATAGGGTCTTCAACATCAACTAACTCTCTCTCAGTGATTTAATATTTATTAAGGGAAGGAACATTAGCATTCTGGGAATGTCTGAAGAGCTATTTTATTAGAATGCTTTAAAAAGCTTTTTTTTTTTTCTTTTTTTTTCTTTCTTTTCCCCAATACAACTGTATTGTTATTCAGTTGTTAAAGTGCAGTCTTTAAAGCTCTGTTAAAGGACCAATTTAATTGTAGCCACCACTGGCATTATATTAACTATAATAAATCACTTAAAGGTTTTTAAAAGTGCATGCCTCTACATCAAAGTCTTTGCAGTCATGAACATCAAAAATTCTGGTCTAAAGTAAGAGTGAATAAATGACCATGTATTGAGATTTTACATTGAAATGAAAAGCTTTGAACTGTGATTACATCAAATAATTAGCAATAACAACAACATTTACTGAATAATCTCTCCTCTCCAATTGTTACATAGTAGTGATACTGAATTCCTCCTTTCAGAATTTTGTCTATATAAAACACATCTTGCTACATCTTTTGAATATAACAGCACAACATTTTGGATTAACTCTTTATGCATCCCTTTACATTGCATTCATGAAGTAGCTAATGAGCAAAATTCTGGACATGGAATATATAAGTTGCATCTAGGAATTTAAACAAGATAGCTTCTCGGAAGTTCAGAAGTGTTGGTGATTAAAGACATGATTTTCTTTTAGAAGAATGGAATTTTATAGAAGCATGAGTAACCTGAAATAAAACTTGTACAAAGATATAAGTACTGCTTCCTAATAAACAGTGGGAAAATAGACAGATTAAATATCAAGGCAGAGACTAAAGAGGGTTTAAGTTTGCAGAGAACTTAGATCATAAAGATCATAAAGAAAACATTCTAACTGATCCATGTTATGTAAGCATGACCCCTATTTTGTTTCGCGGAAACAAAATCTTCTGCTTCAACTTCCTGCCATCATAATGTCCAATATATAACTCCAGAAGACTTCTGCTTTGTAACTGTGTTAGATAGTTTCTTGGGAAGTACTTTGGAGGTACATGGCTTTTGAAGAAGCAGAGGAAAATAAAATAAAAATTTTGTGCTATTCTTCTCATATGTCAAAAAAAAAAAAAAAAAAAAAAAAAAAAACCCTTATGAGAAAAGGGAGGAAATAAAAGGTGCTTCACTTTATTCCAGCAGTGAGATTGAACTAAAGTGAATAGTTAAGAATCAAAAATGGATATGTTTAATACTGGGGCTATGCTTGAAGAATTCTTTCAAGGAATCATAGAATCACTGAATCACATTTTTGGAAGGGGACTGCAGAGGCCGCCTAGTACAAAACATATTCACTTCAAGTATGTTGCCTTGTATCTCCAAGGACAAAGGTTCCACAAACACTCTCAGAAATCTTTTTGTGTTTGATTCCCTTCATAGTGAAAAAAAATCTTCTTATATTGAAACATTCCAATTTGTATCTATTTCCTTCCACAGTCACACTTCCATAGTACAACTCTCAGAGAAGTCTGGCCTTGTCTTCTTTAAATTCATCTACTAGGTAGTTGTAGACAGCAAGATTTTTTTCTCTCCAAACTGAATAAACCGAACTGTCTCAGCATCTTCTTCTCATACAATACGTGTTCTGATTGTCTGACCATCTAACTGACTCTGCTGAGCTTGATCTATATGTATTTCATACTTGTACAGGACTGGACGCAGCACCCTATCTGTGGTCTGACCGGTGTTGAATAAAGTGGAAGGATTACCTAACTTGACCTGCTGGGACAGTACACATGATATAGATCAGGATGCTGTTGGCCTTTAGCAAAAAGAGAATATAGTTGGCCACCAGATCCTTTTCTGCAAAGCTACTTTCTAGTCACATCCAGCCTACACTCTTGCAGGAGGTTATTCTACCTCAGATTCTGGACTTGACATCTCCCTTTGTTTACCTTTCTGAGGCTCCTACTCATCCATTTCTCAAGCCTATTCAGATCCCCTTGAATAGCAACTCTACTCTGCAGCGTATTAACAGACCAAATCAGATTGTAGATGTTTCAGTTTTGGTAAGTTCAACTCACTTAGATTTTCATGAAAATATGCTACAGCTCTTCATCATCATCTCAGTTTTGACTTTTCTAAATTATTTTACATATCCAGACAACTTTTAATACACTGAAAAACTCAACTCCCAAGACAGAATATCTCAGACCTTTTTTATTAACTTGCTTTTGTTAGGAAAACTGACCAGTTGTTTTTATTCTTTGATATTTTAACAGATTTTTAATCCATGAAAAGTAACCCTTAGATGATAGTAATTAGCTTCTTTAAATGTTTCTTATAAATAGTTTTGTTGAGGGAATAAAATATTTAACAAAATATCCATCTGCTTCTTAACTTCTCAAAAAATTTTCAATAGATTTTATTGAGGGAAATCATTCCTCAAGAATATATAAATTGGTCTTTCCTAGTGTAATAATTTTGTCTATATCTCTATTTACTTCAGTATGTATTATAGTTTCTACAGATCCACACAATTCAGATTTACTATTCTGCGGTGCCCCAGGTGATTTTTATAATTCTTTTAAAGATGTCATCACTTCACTGTCTTTAATTCCTCTGTTTAATAATTAAAGTTGTTTTAACAAACATATTGTTGCGTCACCAGAACTTCTGACATACTCTCCCACTGTGTTATAATTTTGCCTGTTCAGATGGTACTTTTTAATATTATCTTCTTTTCCCTTTTAAATCTAAATGATATAGTTGTAATTGCATGTGTTTGGATCTCAAAGAGTTCTTCTCCCAGTCTGTACTCATGACTGGGATTGCTCTGACCCAGCTGCAGCACCTTTCGTGTGGCCTTGTTGAACCTCAGTTGGTTCATGTAGGCCCACTTCTTAAGCCTGCTCAGGTCCCTTTGAATGGCATCCCTTCCCTCTGTTGTACGAACTGCACCGCTCAGCTTGATGTCATCTGCAAATTTGCTGAGGATGGACTCAATCTGACTATCTAGGTCGCTGATAGAAATGTTAAAGAACATTGATCCCAAGAGAGACCCCAGAGGGACACCACTTGTCACCAGCCTCCTACTACCTACATTCAGGATCTATGTCTGCTTTTACTCTGTCCCAGAAATCAATCATTCAGTAGAGAATAAATGTGAAGAGACTCTGCATACTACTCCTGATGTTTGCTCAGACCAGTGGAAGGAAGTAGAAAAACTCTATTAACACGAAGGCTCAATAGCCTAAGATTAAACTGAAGGGAAAGTGTATTTAGTCTTTGTCACAGAACAGGGACCTGGTTCATAAACACTACAGTCCCTTTAAATGTTTGCATGTGATCTTTCCTGTGGGAATGAATGCCCTAACAGAGAATGCTTTCAGAGTATGTTTTGTTCTGGAAGTGGATCTAGATCTCACCCTAAAATGGAATCAGGACAGAAATAAAAAATGCATCCACACTGTAATGGTGTGGAAAGAGAGGATCTATTCCCTTAAATTGGTCAAAGGCCTTTTCAGTGCAAAGCTTGTTATGAGGAAGTCATAAGCATGAACATACAGAGGCACAAACCTGACCAACAAAGGATTAAACAGGCAGTAACAGAAGAACCAAATCTAATCAGTCAGTAATTGATACAGGTATGTGAAATATGGGAATACTGATTTCAGTAAGATTGTCTGATTGAAGACGCTACCAAATAGGGTACTAAGGAAAAGGAGAAAACTATGAACAAAATATCCGTAGACACAAACCTGACCAACAAAGATGATGGAGACAATGACAAGGGATAAACCCCCTCAGTCACATTAATTAATGGGCTGTCAATAAACTCGTAGACTATAAACCAGGTTTCAGGCAGACCTGGACTTTGTAAGTGTGCAAACCTGAAGGTCCAGGGTATTGGAGGAACTATTCAAATAAATGTGGAAACATAAGGGAGGAAGAGGAAACAGGGAGAAATAAACAAGGGATTAGACAGAAAAGGTTATAAAAGGAGCCAGTCATATAAAATGGGTACAGTCAGAATGCTAGTCTGACAAGGGCCCTGTGCCTTATCGCTGCACTCTTCCTCATATTTTTATTACATCCTTTCTTAACTATCTCTCTGTGTAATCTCAGTTTCTATCCTGTGTGTGTAAATTCTGCGAGGACTTAGAATCAGATAACAGTTTCTACATCCCTTATTTTTCATTTTGAGGAGGGGAAGAGGGATAAGATTCAATTCTTCAGTTCTGGTCTGTCTTCAATGTCTTAGTTCGAACAGAAGGTACTTTTTTCATAGTGTCTGGTATGAAGCTATGTTTTGGACCCAGAAGAAAAACAAAAGTGATAACACCTGGCAGTGCTGAACAGAGCCAAGAACATTTTCAGTTCCTCAGCTCCTTGTATTCTGCCAGCAAAGCAGTTAAGGGGGCACAAGAAGCTGGGAACTGGGAGGGGACAGGACCAGGGCAGCTGACCCAAACTGACCATAGAGATATTCCATACCATATGACATGATGTGATTTTACGGAACGGGAGTTAGCCAAGGGAGGGGTTGCTGCTGGCTGGATATCTGTTGGTGGTCCCTTGCTTTGTGTATCATCTATTTTTCTTGAATATGTGTACAAGTACTGTAATTTCTTTTGTTTTCTCTGCTGTCCTAGTAAATAGCTTTTATCCCAACCCGCGAGTTCTACTGTATCTTTCCCTTAATTCTCTCCCTCATCCCACTTGGAAACAGAGAGGGTGAGTGAATAACTGTGTGGAACTTAGCTATCTGCTGAGTCAAACCACAACATTTAACTACAGTCCTCAGTAAATGTACTAAATATACAGTTACTAGTAATTTTGCTAAATGTATCGAGCAGCCTAGAAATGGACACAGCATCTCTAGCACAGATATCTAGATTACTGCTAAATCGGAAGTTTCATAGGCACAGAGCCTTTTCTTTCTAAGGGTGTTAAAAATTAGCTGATAACTGCTTTGGATTTTTGTGCTGTGTTTAACAAATTAGTCTTTTCAGTAATATTCCACTCTTAAAAGCATGTGGGGAGGGTCTTAGCTGAGAAGGGTTTCTGCCTGCATTTAATAAAGGTTAAAACAGTCATTAGAAGTTTCACTGACAACAGAACTATACAACAACAAAAACTAGGAAATCCTGCATAATAATGGACTTTTGCCTTGACAATAGTAAAGTTACACAGGAGTCTTTCGCTCCACTCAACCATCAGTTAAGAACAAGGTCTAGCAGCAAAAAGAAACGTTCACCCTGCAGGGAGAACAGTAAAGACAGCTCTCTCCTGCTGTGTCTATATTGTAGGTTACCTTTTTATTGCAGCAGTTATATCAACACAAGACAAAATGTTATCAAGTGCAGCTCAAAAGAAGTCAGAAACTGTTCACATAAAAGTAATACGAGAAATGCTCATGCTTTATATTATCAAAATATGTCCCATATTTTTCATTCTGAAGTCACACTGAAGGACCCACTTATTACAAATAAAACTCACATTAAAAATTGAATATTTATTTTGATATTTTATACATAAATACAGGCTGAATAGTGCTAAAAATGATCAACTAAATGCTTTGGTGGATAGGTAAATACTAAAACAGTCAAAAGGATATTTCATTACAAAACAATCAAAATATCTGGAAATCAATATCTAAAAGGAGTGAGGTCAATATCTAGCCATATAAATGTTTTGATTACTCAAGCTAAAGGGCTCTTTACACTGTGGTGGATTGTTTCAATGATTATTTTTTCCTGCTAAAATATAATAGTTAAATCTATTTTTCAAATTAATTCACATTAACTAATTTGGAAGCATCTTTTCCTTAATACTGAACATACTCTCAAGCTAAACAAAATAAACACTACAGTGATTCTCTCATGTAAATATTTCCCTGGATTTTGTAAATATCATTTTTTCCTTTATCAGAAAGCTGTTTCAAAACATCTGCTCTCTGTTTTCTGTTCTTAAGAATATAACTGACCAGACAATGAAAAAATTATTCACTACTCATAATAATCCACTCCCAAACTAGGAACTCTGCCAAAAATATCTGCAGTATATTTTAAAGATTATAAGGATTACTGGCATTTTGTCACTTTTAGAATTAGGAACCTAGGGAACTCTAACATGCCCTACTTCAAAGTAGCTACTGACATTTAACTACAAAAAATCAATTTATCTTAGATTTCTTTTCTTTCCACCCTTGCCTCCATTTCAGCTTAATTCCTTTTGCAAAGATAATGATGTGTTTTCCAATAGAAGTCAACCTAATATTTTATTGAGGTTCTACTAACTATGTTTCACCAACATAGTATTTGGAAGTTCTACATGAAACATCTGTAAGCATTTCAAAGAATTTCTTTTATCTTCTAACTACATTTCATGCTTTATTATTGTTTATTTCCACTGCTTGCTCCCACTTACATTTGAGAAATGGAAGATTGCACTGTCGGACACAAACACTGAGCTTTTTGCGTCATGCAAACAAATTCTGACTTAATTCATGAAACAATTTTATTGCTTCTAGTTTTACACCAGTATGTTGTAACCCAGATTTAATACTACATTTAGAAAAATATTTGCAATTTTCACTCACAAAGAAATGGAGAATTACTTAAGAATAGAACATAATGGATAATTCAAAACCAGTCAAACAACATATTGAGAGAATGAGAGAACTAATAAAATGAAATTCACTTCACACTTTTTATCATGGAAATAGCTGTAAACATTTTCCATGAGGTTGGTGGATACGTGTTGAGACACAGCAGTGAACATTTATCAAGTATATGATAGACTTCTTCATTGCCCATAGGCTACTGCTTCTTCCATCAACAAAAAGTGCAAAAAAGTGCCATTCTACTCTGAAGAAACAGCTAGCTCACATTACAGAGCAGCTGGAACAGCAAGTAGGTCTTACTGGTACCTGTTGAAAAAATCTTTCTGTGCTCTTTTCTGTAGAAGAAAAGAGCCTAGCCTCATCCTCCTAACCCCTGATGGCAGAAAATTTCATATTTCTCTGTGGTGCTGAAAAGATTTCATAGAATCACGGAATCATTATGGTTGGACAAGATCACTAAGATCATCTAGGCCAACTTTCTGCCCATCACCACCATGCCCACCAACTAATGTTCCTAAATGCCACATGTACCCTGTTCTTGAAAACCTCCAGGAATGGTGGTGACTCCATCACTTCCCTGGGCAGCCTGTTCCAATGCCTTACTGCTCTTTCTATGAAGATTTTTTTTCCAAATACCTAACCTGAACCTCATCTGGTGCAACTTAAGGCCATTACTTCTCATCCTATCGCTAGTTACCCAGGAGAAGACGCTGACCCCCGCCTCCTCTGAGCCTTCTCCAGACTAAACAATGTCAGTTCTCTCAGCTGCTTCTTATCTGACTTTTGTTCCAGACCCTTCACCAGCTTTGTTGCCCTTCTCTGGACAGACTCCAGGGCCTTGATGTCTTTCTTGTAGTGAGGGGCCAAAATCTGAACACAATAGCTGAGGTGCTGTCCCACCAGAGCTGAGTACAGGGGGATGATCCTCTCCCTAGTCCTGCTGACTACATTATTTCTGGTACAGGCCAGAATGCTGCTGGCTTTCATGGCCACCTTGGACACATTGAATTACTGAATGACATTCTCTGGGAGGCTGTCCTAAGAGACAAAAGAGTAGAGAAAGCTGGTAACCCTATAAGGATAGCTTTCAGACAGCACAAGATCTCTCTGTCCCCCAGTACAGGAAAACAAGCAGAGGAGACAGGAAACAAGCAAGCTGGGCAAATTCAGTGGTAAGAAGGACATGTATAGGCAGTGGAAGCAAGGACATGTCCCCTGGGAAGAATACAGGGATGCTGTCCGAACATGCAGAGATGGGATCAGGAAAGCCAAAACACAGATGGAATTGCATTTGTTGAAGGATGTGAAAAACAATAAGAAGGGATTCTACAGGTACCTCAGTGACAACAAAGAGACCATAGAGAGTGTACTGCCCTCTAAGAACTGAGAAGGGAGAACTGGCCTCAGCGGACATGGAGAAGGCTGAGGTACACAATGAGGTCTTTGTCTTAGTCTGCACTTGTAGCCAGACTTCTTATGTCTTTCTCATCCCTGAACCTCACATCCATGTGCATCGCATCCCTGAACTTCTAAGTGGAGTTGGGGGACCAAAATCCCTCCCACTATAAAAGCAGAGCAAGCCCAAGACCTCCTCATGAAACTGAATGTGTACACTTCTATGGGGCTGGATGACACGCATCCCAGGGGTCTGAAAAAGTTGGCTGATGTGGTTGCCGAGTCGCTCTACATCATATCTGAAAATTCGTGACTGTAAGGAGAAGTCCCTGGTGACCGGAAAAAGGGAAAAGTCACTCCCATTTTTAAGAAAGAGAGAAAGGAAGATCCAGGGGTCTTCCTCACCTGGTGAGCCTCAACTCTGTCCCTGAGCAAATTGTGGAACAGATCCTCCTGGAAGCTACATTAAGGCACGTGCAAGATGAGGAGACAATCCAAGACAGCCAGCATGACCAATCTGGTGACTGCTTAAGATGGAATGACTGCATTGGTGGACAAAGAAAGGGCAACTGATGTTGTCTACCTGCACTTCTGCAAGGCCTTTGACATAGTCCCACATCACATCCTTATCTCTAAATTGGAGAGATATGTGTTCAAAGTATGGGCTACTTGGTAGATAAAGAATTGGTTGGAAGGCTGCAGCCAGAAGGTTGTGGCCAGGTGGAGGCCAGTGACAAGTGGTTTCCCCCAGGGATCTGTCTTGGGACTGGTACTCTTTAATGTCTTTATCAATGACATAGATTATGAGATTGAGGGTACCTTCAGTAAGTTTGCTGATGACACCAAGTTGAGTGGTGCAGTTGAAAGGAAGAGATGCCATCCAGAGGGACCTCAACAAACTTGAAAAGTGGGCCTGTGTCAACCTAGTGAGTTTCAACAAGGCCAAGTGGAAGGTGTTGCAGTTGGGTCAGGGCAGCCCCAGATATGTTTACAGACTGGGAGAAGAACTCCCTTGAGAGCAGCCCTGCCAAGAAGGACTTGGCAGTCCTGGTAAATGAAAAAGTAAACATGAGCCAGCAATGAGCACCTGCAGCCCCATCTGGAGTACTGCATCCATACCTGGGACCCACAGCACAAGAAAGACATGGAGCTGTTTTTGGAGTGAGTCCAAAAGGACCATGAAGATGGTCAGAAGGTTAGAGCACCTCTCTTGTGAAAAAAGGCTGAGGGATCTGGGCTTGTTCAGACTGGAGAAGAGAAGGCTTTTTGAAGGCTTCACTGCAGCCTTTCAATAGTTGAAGGGAGCTTATAAACAGGAAGGAAAAAAACTTTTTACACAGGTAAATGATGATAGTACAAAGTGGAATGGTTTTAAACTGAAAGAGGAGCTATTTAGATTAAATGTCAGGGAAATTTTTCTCTGAATGGGTGATGAGGTACTGGAACAGGTTGCCCAGAGAAGCTGTGGATACTCCATTCCTGGAGGTGTTGAAGTCCAGGCTGGATGGGGCTCTGGTCAACTTGATCTAGTTGCCAATCTAGTGGGTAGAATACTAGTGATTGGCAACCATACCCATGGCAGGGAGGTTGGGACCAGATGATCTTTGAGGTCTCTTCCAACCCAAGCCATTTTATGATTCCATTAATCTGTGATTCTAAGCTGGAAGAAGTTTTGCAAGGTTATATAATTAAATCGGTCATTTACACTTCAGATAATAATTGACTGAAGTAAAGATTGTTACTCATTCTCTTAAACAGATGATTGGCAACCACTGAAATTTCTCTGAAGCTTTTTTAATTTTTATTTCCTGTGATTTGGCAATACTGCAGATAAAATTTTGCCAGTTTCTATTCCGGCAGAAATCATGGCTTCACATGTCAAAAATTAGCAGAATATTGAAATCAACAGCAGAGTCTATTTTAAGTTAACTACGAGTACAATTCAATTTTTAATACAGATCTGACACTGACTTTACTGCAGCTCTCAGCTACCCTGCTTTACTGCCATCATATAAGAAAAAATATAAAGATATTAATGTTTTATTTCACTGTCACATTGCGTTTTCTATCAACTCATTAAGTAATTAACATTTTCAAAGCTCTCAGTCTTTGCATATCTCTGTTCACATTGAGTTTTGTGAATTAGACCACCAAAGACCTTTTGAAAATTCCACCCAATTGAAATGTCTGTTCAAGAAAAAGTAATTTTTCTTGAAATTAATTCAAGAAAAAAAAGAAAAAGAACAAAAAAGGTGCAAGCAGAGGGAGAAGGAAGTATCTTTTTGATCATTGCAGAACTTTCATTTCAAGGTACGATCTTTGTTCGAGCACAACTGCAAAGTTATTCACTAAAACTCCAAGTGTTTTTTAAATAGTTTTTGTACTTACTTTTCTCTTTTTCAATTAACATACATGTTAGAAAAAACTATACTGCCTCTTTATACTTCATCTTAAATCTCTTTGAAGACTAAAACTGTGTTACTGATGTGCATTTTTTTTTTGGTCCATAATGTGATTTTTTCAGTTTCCACTTTAATGCTCACTATTTAGAAAACTTAGTTTTATTTATAACTGTTCTATAAATCTACCTGTCATTTTAATCACTGTCACCATATTATTGAATTAATTTAAATATGTTGCTAATTTAAAACTCTAATATCATTTTCATTTCATTATAATGAACTGGTGATCAAATTTGTTTAATGATCTGCCTAAATCACCTTTGGAGACATTTTTTCAAACTAAATTAGAAACATATTGCACTGTTGAATGAAGTAGTTTCCTTATGGTGATGTGGATCTACAAATCCACTTAATACTGTGTCAGGAGTGATACACAGTTACTACTAGAAAAACTGCTAAGATTTTATAGACATCTTCTGACACTAGCACTAACTTGTGAACATTCTTATTAAGAATGTTTTTTTTCTGGAATTTGTACCGTCACAACTGAGCATTCACAACTGAGACTGAGAAAACAACCGTAACTCTTTCATCAGTGACGTTTAATGAAAATAACTTAAGGTTAAATATTTTGTTCATTACTACTAAGATATTTTACCTAGTCATCTTCTGAGATTACAGTATTTGTCAGAGATTTTTTGTTTGTCTGATGTTAATTTTGTTTCCATCATTTCATTTTTTGATGTGAAACTGTACCATTTTCTCACAGAAATACAAAACAGCTGAAATGGGAAGGCACCTCTGGAGATATTCTCAGTCAAATCCCCAGATCAGGGCACGGTCAGCTGGTTGCTCTAGGTCATGCCCATTTGTGTTTTGAATCTTTCTGGGATGGAGAATACATCACTACTCTGGGAAACTTGTTCAAGTGCTCAGTCACCATCACATTAGAAAGGTTTCTTTTTCATTTCAGATCAAATTTCATATGTTTTCTTTTGTGCCCATTGCCTCTTGTCTTGTCAGTGGGCATCACTGAAGAGTCTAGCTCCCTCTTCTTCACTCTCCCCTTTCAGGTATTTATACACACATATATGGTGTGTGTATATACACTTCTCTTTCCAAGCTGAACATCCACAGATCTCTTAGTCTCTTCTGAAATTAATAATTTTGTGACTTTTCTAGATGGCCTGGGGAGCCAACACCTGGCTCAGCACTCCAGATTTGGCCTCATCAGAGCTGAGTAGAGATGTTTTATTTTTCAAGGGATTTTGACTGGAATTTTAAACTTACATGTTTACTGGATGCTTTATTACTTTACTTTGCATTCAGCCCTACAGTCTCCACAAAGCAGTGGACTATATAAATCCTATGAACCAAAGACAATGGATAGTGGATGTATGGGAGTCTGTAAAAACTGAAACCATAAAAAACACCTCAATGAAAAAGCAATTTTACCTGGAGTGATGAGACTGCATGACAGATGATCTTGCAAAATATCTTTTCTGTTTTTCAGGTGTTCTGGAAAATAATGTAAGGGAGAACCACAACAACAGAGTCTTGCACCTGAGGAGGAATAACCGCATGCACCAGTACAGGCTGGGGGATGACCTGCTGGAGAGGAGCTCTACAGAGAGGGACCTGGGGTTCCTGGTGGATGACAGGTTGGCCATGAGCCAGCAGTGTGCCCTGGTGGCTAAGAAGGCCAATGGGATCCTAGGGTGCATTAAAAAGAGTATTGCCAGCAGGTCGAGGGAGGTGATCCTCCCCCTCTACTCTGCCCTGGTCAGGCCTCAGCTGGAGTACTGTATCCAGTTCTGGGCTCCCCTGTATAAGAAAGGCAGGGACCTCCTGGAAAGAGTCCAGCGGGGGGCCACAAAGATGATCAAGGGCCTGGAGCATCTCCCTGATGAGGAGAGGCTCAGTGATCTGGGTCTGTTCAGCCTGGAGAAAAGAAGGCTGAGAGGGGATCTGATCCATGTTTATAAGTATCTTAGGTGCGGGAGGCAAATGGAGGTGGGGAACCTCTTTTCGGTGGTCAGTGGGGACAGGACAAGGGGCAATGGCCTTAAGCTGGAGCACAGGAAGTTCCACACCAACATGCGGAAGAACTTCTCCACAGTGCGGGTGACGGAGCACTGGAACAGGCTGCCCAGAGAGGTTGTGGAGTCTCCTTCCCTGGAGATCTTCAAGACCCGCCTGGATGCCTACCTGTGCAACCTGCTGTAGGGAACCTGCTCTGGCAGGGAGGTTGGACTCGATGATCTCTTGAGGTCCCTTCCAACCCCTGCAATTCTGTGATTCTGTGATTCTGTGATTAATTATCATAGAATGTATATGTATATATATACATAAAGGGTAATTCAAGAGAAAGCACAACTGAAAAATGATAAACACTTAATCAATGCAATGATTTTTAAAATGTCTGGTTTGCACCTATGTTTTATCTTCTGTCATTTTAATATATTTTCACAGACACAGAATATTTAGTAAAATACTAAGACAGCTAAGATCTAACTTTTAAGTGACAAACTTTTAGACTTTATTCAACTATCCAGACAAAGGAATGAAGAGCTATCTGAGATGCCTTAGGGCACTCAGGACAGATACATAAGCCTGACAAATAGGACACTGGACCAATCAGAAAGCCAAGTCTTCCTGAAGAATAGCCAGAGGAAAGATGGCAAATTTTAGGGCATCTCAGCTAGCAGTAGGTGACCGTTTTTAATTAACTGAATCCTGTTCTGTGATGAGATGTATTTTACTTTTTATAATGTTGGATCCTAACTTCTGTGCACTTCTAGGACCTGGGAAATATGAACTTAAGGAAACAAGGCACATATGAAGGTCATGCAACCTAAAACATTCTGTGATACTGTGATGTGTCTCTGGAGTAGAAAATAGAAAACAGGAGCTGCATCACTTCATGACTTTAGATTCAGACACCTCATTTCAATCAAAAGCTCATTTTGCACTCTGAAGGTTGTTTGTTCATTTTCTGATGTGATCCAGTCACTGTTGTTTCACTAGTTAAGGCATAGGTAGTTTAGATGCAGTTGAGTGAAAAACAAACAAACAAACATAAACCTTATCACATTTTCAGAAACTTTCAATCTGTTTGTTTATCTTCACAAGTATTCAGGTTTTCCTTGGAGAACAGATATGGTCTGCATGATTTACATCATTGTTTAGTAACATTTTCTTGGCTGTTAGAATCAGTGATAATTCATGAGAAACAATAAAACATTAGACAATATATTGTTTTAAAGAATACAGAACAAATGCCAAAATTGTTAGTTGGTAGCTACTAAAATACATTCAGATACCACAACACCAAGGAAAATATAGAAACCTATAACATGTTTTGTTGTAGAAATCTATAGCATGTTATTAATTTTGTTCTAACTCTTCACCTTTTCCCTTCACGTATATTTCAGAATTTTCCAAAACAAAAATAAAATCTTTTCCTTGTTTAATCATCTGATAGTCAATCTAATTATAGATCTTATTCAATGACTCCCATTAACAGCATACTACATTTCAGAATTAAATCACCTTACCATATTTGTACATGTTAGGCTATTCTCTGGTGTCTTTCTGTAATGGTTAAGCTGATCTACCTGTCCATTCATTAGAATGTCTGCAGTGTTGTCTGTATTAAAAGAAAATGTCACCATTTACAGGTTTAGAAGTGCAGCAGAAAATAAATCATTATTTATTCAATAAATTATTATTTATTAATAATTAACTGACAAATTTTATGATGTCCCTTTATATTATAAATACAAAAATTAAATTAGGCAAATATTGTTGTAGACAATCAATGGTTGGGCATGCTAGAGGCATTTACTTATTGTCCATGTGAGAAGAAACAGTCCTGAAAATATTTTGAAAGTATTTTTTTTATCTTACAATGGGAGAAGAAATTAAAACTAATGACTATCTGACCAGTGATAAACACAGAACCATAGTCTACATGATCTCCATACATAAGATTAGATAATGAAATATACCCAGTAAGGTAACAATGCAACACCTGTACTTTTTGTGACATAATTACCTTGTAAAGGTACTAATTTTGTATTTGGCAGAAGTTGGAAGACATATTCCATTATAGGTTTGTTTGCACAAGTAGATCACAGTACTATTACCTAAGTACCTAACTACTATTTACTCTGTATTTTTCTTGAATTAAATAAGAAAATTAGTAAGCAAAAACCCTTTGACTATTACTGTTTCTTAGGTATAACTGCCTGTTACTTTTTTGTCCACACATATGTTGTTGCCTGATGATATCATTTATTCCAAATCCCTCAAGGATCAGGCATCCCAGATTTTAATCACAGGATACAGTTTTATTTTTTCAAATAGAAAATGAAGGAATGAAAACTAGTTAAAATATTGAATAACTTCATTAGTAAAATATTGAACAGCTTCACACTTTCACCTATGTTTGTCTCATAACCTTTTTACTCTGTGTGTCTCAGATTGAAGCCTACTCAAAAGCATTGCACAGGTAAGTGAAACTTTGGCTGCATCTGAGCATACATAACTCAATAGGTGATTCCAGCAGGTGTTGGGAAAAGACATAAGGAAAAATAATTGCTATGAAGGAGGCTTACTAAAAGCACTGCACTGCATCTGATCTCTTTTCATATTGGAAAGAAAAAAAGGAAGTACAGTTGAACTGTTAACAACTTTACATCTGTATTACACATTTGGATTGGGAGAGAGACAGAAACAACCATGTGGCTTTAGATATGGAGAAAGTCAGAGAGGTTGGACTGGGGCTGGCAAGAACAAGAAGGCCAGGTAAAGTAGAAAATTAATAGTGATGAAGACAATAGTTCCTTGATGGGAAAACATCCATGGATGCCCCCACACTGTGAAGAAAGCTGAGCTTGAGGAGAAATTGCAATGCATGGAAGTCAGGTTTCCAGTCAGTGACTGCTCAGGAGTCAGTGTTCAGTCCCTCTAGATTTACAAGACAGTTTAAATTGAACCAGAAGGGCTAGGTCCCAAATTATAATGAGTACGAAATATGTTTGTTGTAGAACAAGGACTTCAGAACAGAAATCAATCTCTATCAACTATACTAGTCCCATGTAAGAAATAAATTCTAGACTACCTCACCAAATGTTACGCTTCTGATCTTTGTGGTTGTCATACCAAGGTATTTATCCATCTGTTTTTCTTTGCATTTAGGATAGTCTGAACACTTCAGAATCATACACTGCTTCTCAATAATTCTTCCTTCACTTTACGCAGCTCCTTTCAGTAAGGTTGATTTGACTGAGTGAAGATATTTTTGGAGTCCCCTACACTCCTGTTGTAATCAGTGGAATCACTAGGTCACAGTGTGACTCATTCTGAAGTATATATAGGCCAGAAAAAAGCAGTATTTTTTTTCTGGTCTTATGTAACAGCTAATGACATATTGTGATGGGATTGCTATTATTTTGTTCATTTTTTAACTACATTATAAGAAAAATTAGATTGTAAGAAAATGAAAATAGAATTATGAATTTGGTATTTTCTGGGTGACTCCATTCTATATTTAAACTACAATTTAAAAATCGACACGGAATTTTACTTTATATCCAACAGACTAAACATCATAACAGCACATTTTTTACCACTTAGCATTATTTCTATATTTCTATAGCTATAAACAAGATCACAAAAGCAGCAACATTAAAATGTTAAATACTGTGTTGTATTTTAGCAGAAAACATTTTCCAAGTAACCTTTAGATTGCTCATGCCTTTGTAACCTTGTCAGAAGGGGCAAACCAGACATGACTTCTAACCTATTTTAAGAATGACAAATTGCAACTTTTAAGAGTGAAACATTCCCTTCATTATTTTTTCCTTTTTCTCCTCAAGAATGTGAATCCAAAAATACTTGAGATCCTTTTATAGGTCTGATATACAGTTACTTAACACATATTGTAACTCCAAGAAGTACATTGAAGCCCTCAATCTAAATATCATATAATGCATGGAATCTACAAAATTATAAATTTTAGATGTGCATTTCCTTGGACAGTGAAATTTTTCACCAAAGACTTGATTCAAAACCCACTGAAGTAAATGAGAAGTCTGCACATTTGCTAAAATTGGTTTAGGATTATTCCCCAATTTGAAAGAATAAATACCAAGAACAAAATAAACCAATATCTCTGAAACAGGATGATATTTTTCATTCTGTAATACTGACTACTTTCACCCACTCAGAGACTATAGACTTTGTTTTTACAATCGAACTTATTCTTCAGCTTTTCATTCCCTTTTAAAATACTTATAGAAAGCAGGACATTTATTCAGATATATCTTTCTCGTCTGTAAATCAAAAATTCATTTGGTGGTATTCCTTCTTCTACCCCTTTACAAGGTTATTCTTGGAATTTTGCAATAACTTAGGGAGAAATGTCAATGCAAAGTTTCGTAGCAGTAGAGACATTTAGAGTGTACCTACAGTGTGAGACACTGGATCGTTAGTAGCAAGTTCCTTTAAAGAAGTAGTAAGAAAAACTAACAGTAATGATAACATACATATATTTACAAAACAAGTGATGCACAACACAATTGCTCACCACCTGCTGATCAATGCGCAGCTAGTCTCCAGGCTGCAGCTGCCTCACCCAGCCAACTCCATACAGTTTTATTGTTTTTCACATTTTGTCATATGGTATGGAATATCCCTTTGGCCAGTTTAGGTCAGCTGTCCTGGTTCTGTCCCCTCGGAGTTACTTGTGCCCCTCCAGATGTTCGCTGGCAGGATAGTACAAGAAGCTAAAAACTGAAGTGTCTTTGGCTCTGTGCAGTACTGCTCAGCAACAACTGAAACATTGGTGTATTATCAACATTTTTTTTTTCTCATAAAGCCAAAGCATAGCATCATACCAGACACTCTGAAGAAAATCAACTCTGTCCCAGCTGCAACCAGAACAACCTGAGGGGGAATAACCACACATCAGTACAGATTAGGGGCTGACCTCCTAGAAAATGCTCTGTCAAGAAGGATCTAGGGGTGCTGGCAGCCAACAGATATTGACCAGCAGTGTGCCCTTGTGACCACGAAGGCCAATGGTATTCTGAGATGTATCAAAAAGAATTTGGCCAGCAAGTCAAGGGAAGTGATCCTCCCCCTCTGCTCTGCTCTGGTGAGGCCATATCTGAATTACTGTGTCCACCTCAGGGGTCCTCTGTTCAATGAAAGTAGGGAACCTCTAGAGAGAATCCACAGGAGTGCCGCAAATAGGATGAAGGGCCTGGACCCTTATGAAGAAAGACTGAGAGACTTGGGACTTTTCAGCCTGGAGAAGAGAAGACTGAGAGGGGATCTTATCAATGCTTATAAACATTTAAAGGCAAATATCAAATGAATGGGGCCAGTCTCTTTTTGGTGGTGCCTAATAACAGGAAAAGGAGCAATGTGCACAAACTGAAACACAGGAGGATCCATACAAACATGAGGAAGAAATTCTTTACTTTGAGGGTGACAAAGCACTGGAACAAGTTGTCCAGAGAGGTTGTGGAGTCTACTTCTCTGGAGATATACAAAACCTGATTGGATACTTTCCAGTGCAACCTACTCTAGGGAACCTGCTTTAGAAGTTGGGTAGGACTAGATGATCTCCAGTGGCCCTTTCCAAGCGCTATGATTCTGTGATTGTTAATGACTACTTCAGCACATTATTTTTTTTATGGAGAATGGAAGGATAAAATTTACGTCCATTATTTGCATTGTCTAGTTTCATATTTAGTTACTTAATGTTTTTGGGGAAGAATAATTCCTTGGTAGAAAAAGAAAATTTTTGCAAATAATGATAGAAATAGGTATCCCACCTTTAATATCAGCACAATCTGACTGTAAATAATTCTCTCAGAATTTATTCAGGCCAGAACAAAATTAAAAGTAGTAGATGAAAAGTTGGTTTTACATATTTTTTTTCCCTTTTTACACACAATCTATTTGATATACATAAGATTTTTATACTAAAAATAGAGTAAAGCCTTTGGAGCTTTTTCATGATTGAAGACATAATATAGAAAGATCCTGTTAAGCTATTTTGTGAATAAGCTATTCGATAAAGTAAGTTATTTTTATAATAATAGATTATTTTTCAACCAGTACGGGTTTCTACAAACACATTATTTAGCTTTGAATAGTTCTCACAGAAAAATGAAATAAAATGTAGTCTGTGAGTGTTCTTAGACTTCACTGTTCCCTATTGCCATTTTTCATCTCACTGCAGACTGCTCATTTAGGTGACACATAACCTGTTTTGTGATTGCATAACTGAAACTCTTTCAACTGGAAAACAAGCAAATGAGTGATGAGTTACAAATAAACAAATAATTCCACATAAAAACATATATTTTTTAATGAGTAGGTTCATTCCCTAAATGTTTTTGTAAGAACAGCATGTTTATAAATAATTATTCAGAAAATGAAAACTAAAATGTGCAAAAGTGTCACCTTGAAATTTAAATAAATATGTCTAAAGGTGACTTCATTATTCAGGCAACTGTAATCCTTCATGATTAGAATACAGTAAACATATTATTTCTTTGCATTTATTTTTTAGCAGTAGGCAGCAGAGGATCATTCCCTGCTTTATGATCTAGAATACAGTGAGAATACTCATTGTATAATGACAAAGAAGGCAGTTGTAACATTAATAGCTGCTAGCTATATTTTGGAAAATGCTGTTTTGTTAGATAGCAGATAGCTATGAAAGAATCACTACAAACAAGCTGCTATGTTTTTACAAACTGCTTGCTACACTTTTTATGAGCCCAGATTGCTCTTTATGAGTACAATAAAAGCAGACTAGTATTCGTGTCTGTCTTTGATCATGTTCAGTGCAGGCAGTGTAATACTGCAGACATAATGAGGTCTGCTGGAGTTCCTTTTGTGCAGTTAAGTGGCCATGTTCTTTTTACACACTAACTTTTCTCATTATAACTTTAAATAAACTAAAAAAAAACCCAACAAGTCATAGGAATATGAAGTATATGTTTGATATTTTATTAATCTTAAGCAAGGTAACACCAATAACAACACAAATTACTAAGTTATTAATGGATTTTGCTTTTTTAACTTCTTGAAATGTATTGTATGTTGTTATCAAACAAACTATTTCTCAGATAAAGCTGAGGTGAACTCATTTCCTTTTATGAGAATTCTTTTTTTTTCTCTATTATCTCAGTTGAGGAGAGTGAAAACAAGCTTGCAGATCCTGAAATTATTATACCTATATATATATATTTACTTCATACTTGGACCTGGAGCAAATTGCTTCCGAGTTTTAAATTAAAACACTGGTATGTGAGGATTTATTGCCAGTGAGAGCAGCTGGGATCACTTGCTGCCTTTTGAAACCACAAATTCTTTCTTAGGCATTCAACAAGTGAGAAGATATATTGCATTATTAATATCAGGGTAAATAAATTTCATATTGCTTCTAGTTAAAAGAGATATTTACAAGATAAAATAATATTTACAACAGAGGTAATAATTGTGAATACCTTATTTTCATTTAGACTACTTTAGTAATAACACATTGAAAAGGATGTGGATGTGAGATAAGTGTGTACAATGCATCGCTTTCAGTATTGTAATAATCAACATAAAGTTACAAGAAATACTACTACATGACCATTGTGGTGTAAACAAAAGTTACTGACACTGATATTATTTAAAATTCATGAGATCATCCATGTGGGTCCACCTCTCAAGCCTGTCCAGGTCCCTCTGGATGACATCCCTTCTCTCTATTGTTATCAACTGCACCACTCAACTTGATGTCATCCACAAGCTTTCTAAGGATGCACTCAATCTTGTGTATGCCTATTTTATATGACTAGCTATAACTAGTCATAGTTATAGACTAGTTGTAGTTATATCATCAATAAAGATATTAAACAGCACTAGACTAACACCTGAGGGACACCACTCATCATTGATGTCCATCTGGATATTAAGCCATTAATATTACTGCTAAGAAATCAACACTGTTTATTTATGTTTAATATATAATTCTAACTTCTATTACTGAAAAGTGCACTGTAAAAGGCTATTTATTTATGCTATATTCAGTATATTTAGCAATATTACAGCCATATCATGAAGAAAAACACTGTAACTAGTTTAACAATCTCTAATTTGAAAAAGAAATGTGCCTATTTGCAATTTTTTCTTCAAACGGTCACTGTTCTTCTGCCTTTGAAGAAATGTCATGGCAGCTGTTTCCTTTCCGCTTTTGATAGTTGGTGCAGTTTTTTCAATTTTAAAGATTTAAAATAAGTAGACTTTACGCCAATAGGAGAACAGTGTTGTGGTTGAACCTGGCGGGAGGCTAAGCACCATGCAGCCATTCATTCACTCTCCTACAGTGAGATGGGGTAAAAGGTACCCCATCAACAAAACATAAAACTCATGGGTAGAGCTAAAGTCAGTTTAATAGGACAGGAAAATTATGACATATACACATACATATACACATACAGATATACACATATACACATATATACATATGTACATGTACATGTATATATGCAACAAGTGATGCACGTGGCAATTGTTCACCACCTGTCAATTGATGCCCAGACAGTCCTTGTGCAGTCCTTGTGCTCATCTGCCCTGTTCAACATCACTGCCTGCCCCTCCTCCCCCCCGCCACCTTTGCCCAGTTTGCCCAGTTTGTTTTATCATTCAGGATGATGCCATTATGGTATGGAATATCTCTTCAACAAGTCTCACCATCAGGGTAGTGTGAGAAGCTGAAACATCCTTGACTTAGTGTAAGTACTGTTCAAAAGCAACTAAAACGTATGTTTTCAACATTGTTTTATTCCTGAATCCAAAACACAGCATCATACCAGTCACTGTGAAGAACATAACGCTATCCCAGCCAAATCCAGGGCAAACAGAAAGGTAAATATTGGCTTTTTCTATGTACACTGGAAAAGGTCATTAGGAATTATAGTTCTCCTAGAGCTTTCACTGCTACTGTTAAAATCAGAAATATCAACATTAATAATTTCAATTATTTGTAACTAATTCCTACAGAACAATAAAACAACTTGCAAAAACAATTCATATTCAGAGATAGAAATAGCCCTTAAGATTATGTTCACTTGAAGGAGCTTAGAGAGTGATTCAACACAATTTAGAGACATAGGGCTCAGTTCAGTTGCTTAAACATAGCCATCTGGAACAATCTGAAATGTTACAAAATATTCAAGAAACTGCAGAGTACGGCCAAGTAAGAAAGAGGATGTTTGGGAAACTGTTGGAGCGGGTCCAGAGGAGGGCCACAAAGATGATCAGAGGGCTGGAGCACCTCCCCTATGAGGACAGGCTGAGAGAGTCAGGACTCTTCAGCCTGGAGAAGAGAAGGCTGCGGGGGGACCTGATAGCAGCCTTCCAGTACCTGAAGGGGGCCTACAGGAAAGCTGGGGAGGGGCTTTTTACAAGGACAGATAATGACAGGACAAGGAGTAATGGCTACAAACTGAAGGAGGATAGATTTAGACTAAATATAAGGAGGAAATTCTTCCCTGTGAGGGTGGTGAGACACTGGAACAGGTTGCCCAGAGAAGTTGTGGATGCCCCCTCCCTGGAAGTATTCAAAGCCAGGCTGGATGGGGCTTTGGTCAACCTGGTCTAGTGGGAGGTGTCCTTGCCCATGGCAGGGGGCTTGGAACAAGATGATCTCTAAGGTCCCTTCCAACCTGAACCATTCTATGATTCTGTGATTCTATGAAACTCCAGGAAGCTGGAGTCCAGGCAGAATAACTTAGGGAGTCCTAAGTAATATTAAGTACCTATATCTAGGTTAATATATGGTGTCACTAATGGCTATAATGGAAGCTTAGATATTCTGCTCATTTGTAGACACCTACTATAGAATCCTAATTTAAGATGTCTAAGTCTTGAGATGAATCTCTCCTGAAGCTCAGTTTCACAGCACTATTTAGCTCATAAGATTTGTCTTAGTAGAACTGTCTGCTAGCATTTCTTCTCCCCTGCAGTGATATCTAAGTGTCATCTTGTTAGCCATATTCTTAAATCAGGGAGGAAAATCAAGATTTGCTGCAGTACTCCAGGGGAATAAAAAAGAATTATTCTAGACAGTATCTAGCTGTCACATCTAACTACAAAAAATCACTTTAAGATGGACATATCTTGCAGAGCACCCACAATTTACATTAAAAAAATAATTGTGATATTCATTCCAGACACCTGAATGCAAAATATTTCATCTACAGGTCATGGTTTAGAAGGAAACATAGACAGTTAAAAGGTGCAGTCTGAATGCAGTATTCTTGTTCCAGAGTCAGTTTCATATAATTGGATGTAGATGTATAAACCAAATTTAAATTCCTTAGTTTACCTTTTTACTTAATGGAAGAAGAAGGCAGGCTTGGGGAGAGAATAATGACACTCAAAATAGATATAATGTGATGAGTGAAAAACCTCTTCAAAGTATTTTTTTCCTCTCTGTTGACACTAAAGGAGCCTCAAGTAATTATGACAGATGTGGAAATCTGAGGATACAGAAAGATAAAACAGATAAATGCTACCTTAAATGTCATTGTGGCTATCCAATCATTTTTGTATCAAGCTGGAAGGGGAATGCTTGTATGTATATGTGCATACACATGCATTCTCACATTTACACATGTATAGAAGACTTGTCATAAAGGATGAACAGCAGTCTGAGACATAAATGGATAATGTAGATGGACTTGCTAAATCATGTCAAATCACGACATCATGATCTCATGCCAAGAATGAAATCTTTGTGTCTCATTCTTCGGAACAATATGGAAATGTATCAAGTGTAAGACATAAGAAAAAGCAGTGCGTGATGGGGTTGGGGGAATTAAAATTGAAAATTCAGCATAAAATCCCAGAAAATCTTAAAGAATTTTTTCAGCCCAACGTTATGTTCTGATGTGTACTGGAAATATTCCACTTGATTCAGACTTATCCTAGTGAATATGTAAAGTTTGCTCATGTAATACTGAACAGACACATGCTCACCAAACACCTGTAAGGAAAATGACTTTCTAACATTAGCAACACCTGTGAGAACAGTGACCAGACAGAGCTGGCAAGTTGTCTCTTAGTTCTAAATCATGTTGTTTAAGGTCATCTGCACTAGGAGACAGGACACACGTTCCTCAGACCACTCATCGATCTTATTGGGATATAAGAGTTACATATCACTTTGTTATGTACATACAGGCTATCATTCTTTGACTACAATGTTGAAGTAGGTTTTCCAAAAACTGAAGTAAACAGGATTAGAATCCAGATTTTAGAAGTACTTTTGAGCACATTGATGAGTACAATATCAATGAACTTCATTACTTTGAGATATAATTTTCTCTGTGCAAGAAGAGGATGAAACAAGGATATAGGATAATGGATTCAGCTTATGAGAATTTTGGCTTTATTGGAATTAAAAAAAAAAAGGTTGTAGAACTCAGTGAGAAAAGATTGAATATTTGTCCCTGTTACAGCTTAGTGTGCTAAATAAAACTTAAGCAATTACATTCACCCAAAATCAAATATATAATCTCAAAATCAAATAAATAAATACAGAAATATTTCCTAATTAGTTAGAGGGACAGAATGATGCTGTTGACGACATTTTAAAGAGTTTGACAAAAGTTTGTTTCTTCCCAGAGACAACATTCCCTGGTTCCAGCATAGGGACATTTGGATGATAATCTTTCAATCTTGACTATATTGTACAGCTGAAGAAAAGTTGGATATACAAAGTCCTTTTTGGGTAATAATAGAATAAAAAAAATAATAGAATCATAGAATCACAGTATTATGGAATGGCTTGGATTGGAAAGGATCTTAAAGATCATCTAGTTCCAAACCCCTGCCATAGACAGGGATACCTTCCACTAGATCAGGCTACTCAAAGCCCCATCCAGCCTGGCCTTGAGCATTTGCAGGCATGGGGTATCCACGACTTCTCTGGTTAATCTGTTCCAGTGACATCCTCGTAGTAAAAAATGTCTTCCTTATATCTAATCTAAATCTACCCTCTTTTAGTTTAAAAGCCTTACCCTTTCTTCTACCACTAAAGAATTCCTCATTGTCTTTCCTGAAAGCCTCATTTAAGTACTAGAAGGCCTCTATAAGGTCTCCCTGGAGCTTTCTCTTCCCCAGACTAATCAATCCTAACTCTGTCTTCGTAGGAGAAGTCCTCCAGTGCTCTGACTATCTTTGTGGCCCTTCTCTGGACTGACTCAAACAGGACCATGTCTTTCTTATGTTGGGGGTTTCCAGCTGAACACAGTATTCCAGACAGAGTCTCACAAGAGTGGACTAGAGGGGGATAATCACCTCTCTTGACCTGTTGCTAACACTTCTTTTGATATGGTTGCAAGTGTACACTGCCAAGATACAACTTCCATCCAACAACACCTCCAAGTCCTCTGCAGGGCTGCTTTCAATTCATTCACATTCAGCCTACATATGTTTTAGGGATTGCCCCGACCCAAGTACAACGCCTTGCACTTGGCCTTGTTGAACATCGTTTGGTTCCCGTGTGTCCACTTTTCAAACTTGTCCAGATTCCTTTGGATGGCATCCCTTCCTTCTATTGTGTCAACTGTACCATGCAACATGGTGTCAGCAAACTTGCTGAGAGTGCACTAGATCCTACTGTTTATGTCACTGATAAAGATGCTGAAGAGCACCAGTCCCAAGATAGATCCATGGGGGACACCACTTGTCACTGAACTCCACCTGGACATAGAGCCATTGATCACAACCCTTTGGCTGTGACCATCCAACCAATTCTTTGTCTACCAAGTAGCCCATACTTTGAACCCATATTTCTCCAATTTAGAGATAAGGATGTAGTGTGGGACCATGTCAAAGGCCTTGGAGAAGTCCAGGTAGATGACATCAGTTGCCTTTCCTTTGTCCATTGATGCCATCACTCCATCATAGAAGGCCATCAGATTGGTCAGGCATAATCTCTTGGTGAAGCTATGCTGGTTGTCTTGGATCACTTCCTCATCTTGCACGTGTCTTAATATAGTTTCCTGGAGGATTTGCTCCACGATCTTCCCCAGCACAGATGTGAGGCTCACCAGCCTGTAGTTTCCCGGGTCTTCCTTTCTCCGTTTCTTAAAAATTGGAGTAATGTTTCCCTTTTTCCAGTCACCAGGGACTTCTCCTTACCGCCATGACTTTTCAGATATGACGGAGAGTGGCTTGGCAACCACATTCATCAGTTCCTTCAGGACTCTGAGATGCATGTCATCGGGCCCCACTGACTTGTACACATTCAGTCTCACAAGGTGGTCTTGGACTTGCTCTGCTCTTACAGTGGGAAGGATTTTGCTCCCTCAACTCCTGCCTAGAGGTTCAGGGGCATGAGAGGCATGGGAAGGTTCACGGCCAGTAAAGGCTAAGGCAAAGAACTCATTGAGTTCTTCAGCCTTCTTCACGTCTTTTGAAGCTAGTTCTCCTCATTTATCAGATAGGGTACACTATATTTTGCCTGTCTCTTCTGACCAATGTATGTAAATAACCTGTTCTTGCTATTTTTCACATCCCTCACCAAATTCACTTCCATGTGTACCTTGGCTTTCCTGATCCCATCTCTGCATGTCTGGAAAGATCTGCATAAAAGAGAGATGGAAGGAGGAAACATGTGCAGGCCAGCATGCTTACTCACTCTGTGGTAATGGAGTTTTAGTCAGAAATCATTAATTCCAGTAAAACAATTTGCAAGAAGTACTCCTAATTTGTTATTGTAACACATACTCCTAATTTGTCAATGTGCTGTTTTCATGTGTACTCATCTCTGAACAAATGAAAGGAAGAAATCACCTTAAAATACCAAGTTGAAAATGCCTTTCCAAGCCGTGTTGAATGGCAGCCTCATGATGTAGTTAAAACCTGCTAAAAAAATAAAGGAATATGTAATGAAAGCAAACTGAATGTCTGGAAAAACAATTATGCAATTTATCTAAAATAACAATATTGATAGCAATAGGGAAAATGCTTTGTAGTTGCTGATTTTAGAAAATGAATATTTCTGTTTCTTTTATGCCCTCCCTGTGCCTCAGGGAAAAATAACAACAACAAAAACAAAAGCAACAACAAAACAATTAAATCATAGAATCATGGAGACTTAATTTACTATTAGAAGATATTCTTTCTTCTCAAGAGAGTCTAGTGAGCCTAGAGGTCATAGTGAAGTGTATTGATTAAAACTAATACACTGGTAGAAATACGCAAATATTCTTTGTATATGAACAGGTGTGCAGCTCAGCTTCGCCTTTTACAATAGCATGAAATGTTATAGACATCAATGTGGAAAGAGTTTGCAGAAATATTTTTCCAGATTTCCTTCTTTTTAAATATCAGATTTTATGATCATTCCAATTCCTACATGATTCTGCTCGTCATTTACTTTCTTTTTAATATCATGATCTATGGACGTTGTAGGTTAAGTTTGGCTAACAGCCGAACTCCCATTAAGCCATTCACTCACTTTCCCTACTCAGCTGGAGAGGGGGAGAAAATAGGATGAGAAATCTTGTGGGTTGAAATAAAAACATGGAAATACTGCATCAATTACCATCACAGACAAAACAGACTTGACTTGGAGAAAATTATTTTTTTTGCCGAGTATGGTAGATTCCAGTTGTGAGAAACAAAGGAAAACACTGAAACAGTATATTCACCCTTTCACAGGCTTAGCTTTGATCTTCACTCCAGACTTCTCTACCTCCCCACCAAGTAGTACAGGGAGGCTGAGGCCTGAGAGTATGGTCAGTACACAGAGGTTTTTCTCTACTGATCCTTTCTTCTCATCCCATTCCCCTGCTCCAGCATGATTTCCTTTAGGGCTTGCAGTTCCCTTCAGTAATACTCCATGTCCGAGCACGAGACTGAGCATGTGTCTCTTTTCATAGATGCCACTCCTGTAGCCCATCTGCTACCATGACTTAGACAAATTCACTCAATACAATGACGTAGACTCTGGGAGAGTTAAAAAAAAAAAAAAAACAACTCTGTAATATTTAATGTGTATATTAGATGATAAAATTATATTTTAAAAAAGTTTTATGTATCCAGTTCTTACCTAAAATCCAAGTTTATCCTCATAGCTAAAGCAAGAAAATAATGACTGAAGAAATATATTTGAAATATCCAGCATGTGACACCTTTGTTTTTTTATATATAGTTGAATGTATTGGGACTATGTATTAAAGATTTATCTCTTTATCCAAACTAAGTAATATTTTGTTCCATGGATAGTTTGAAGATTTATTGAAACACTTAAGGCTTTAGCACTGTATTACATTTAGAAAAAATGGACTAAAATACGTAATAAACAATTCTTAGTAATTTGCTGGGTTACTGAAAGCACCTATTTGAAATAAAAAGGACAGTTGTAATCTACTTTAATTTTCTTTTGTATAAGACTTCCATAATTAATGAAAATTACTTCTCCAAACCATGGACTTTGGGAAGAAATATCGTCATATATCAGTCTGACCATCTATCTGTTGCAGAGCTTTTTTGTCCTGTCATAGAAGCTAAAACTGACATTGAAGAAGATAGAAGTTGAAAGAGAAACAACATTACTGGCTGGTTTACTAGCGCAGCGAGTGAACAGTTTTCTTGATTAATCCAAAGCAGCAACTTGAAATGACGATCTTAAAATGAGGATGGCAGACACATTTATTACAGCAATAAACAAAAGTTTATGAATGACCAAAACAGAAGGAATGTCTGTGAATAAGGTCTTTTAGCAGTTTTCCCAACTGAGTTGTACTGAGATTATTACGATGAAAAAAATCATAAAGCCATATATGACACTTAAAACAATACATTAGTTTTACTAGTATTTGTAAAACTTTGATGAGTCTGAATGCTTGGAATTTTTTAGTATAGTGTTAAAAAAGTACAGTATGCTTTGTGGCACTCTAACATAAATAATAATGTATCAATTTTGCACATAAACCTAGAATCTTCTGACAAAGCCATAACACTGATAGAGATTTCCTGCACCAGACTATGGAATCTATTGTGTCTTTGGCTGTGCAAAAGCAACAGAACAGTCAACAGATGATCTACACAGAAATTTCTGCTCAGAAATCTGGAGAGAATGACTTGCCAAAACACATCTATAGGACAATTCAATTGCTTTTAGATATCTATCCTGTATTGTCTGTGCCTGCCAGCCTTCGTAAGTCTTATGACTTCTTTAAGTAATTAAAATCTTGTCTGTTACTTCAAACTATTTTTGTTGGTCTAATAAAATCAGATAAAGTTGAGCTGATGAATTGTGACATCATTCAGAGCATATACTCATTTTTGTAAGCTTTTAATATCTAGTTGTCCAAACAACTCTTTGTGTCAGTAATCACTAATATAAGATGGCCCTAACAGCATCTTATAAAACTTTTTTTTAACTGATGAAAATACGATTTAGCTTTTCATAAGCTCTTCATTTCTTCTCGAGACTACCATGAAAATATATAATTTAGCAATAAAATAGCTTGTTTTAAAAAATTGTTTGTTTGATAATGTAGTGAGTGGATACAAACATTAAAATACTATCATCTTTTACTTCCATTAAAATTAAACTTTAATGTAATAGAAAGAATATATTGACTTTTATGGTAAAGTGTGCATTTCAATCTGTTTTCTACAGCATGGAAATTTTACAGAGCTTTTTATTATTCCTGCAGATACAAGAAATGAGTAACATTGGATTATCTCAGTCATGACGTTTTATCCACTGTAAGTTGATATCTAGTAAAATTTGAAAATAGGTTTATAGAATTTTGACTTGGTAGGCACGTCTTCATATCATGTAAGTTTTTGAGTAGTTAAAGAGGTCTTAGCTTTCTTAATAGTCTACATTTACTTGGACCTATAAAAATGAATATAAATACTTGAAGCTACTGAAGTTGGGACACTCACAGTAGCAGCTGTTCAGTATATCCTACAAAATCTTACAGTGGCCTTCCAAAACTTAAAGAGAACCTGCATAACTTAGAGAGAACCCAAAAATCAAAAGCATGAGAGGATAAAAATTAATCATTTCTTTTCCTGTCTATTTTAGTTAAAATGAGCTAGTTTTGAAAGGATTCGTTATCTGCCTCTTCTGCTTAATCTCTTACCTCTCTGACTAGAATAGATTAAAAAGGTATTTTCTGATTTTGGTTCATAATGAACCAGTTCAAGGATGAATCGATTTTGATACCATCTCTTCTGTACAGTGATGTTATATTTCTGATCATTTCTAAATAAAGAGTTCATATTTAGTTAATTTGAAAGGAAGAGGTGTAATCACCACTGTATGGGTGAGTAGTCTTTGAGATGCTATCAAAAGTTCGTACCTAAAATCTCGAGGGGAGCTCCAGTGTAACATACTTGGATTTTTTCAAGCTGAACGATGCCAGAGACTCACATATAGGATTTTTCAAAGCAGAAAATGATATAAACATTTTTGAGAATGATGTGAGAATTCAAAATGTTATTGACAAACAAAGGTACCATCCAAAAGGGAAGTCACAAAATGCAATAAAGTGAGTGCTAGACTGAAAGTGGATAAATTAAATTGCTATTTTCTGAATATAGAATAATTGCCTTCGGAACAGTTCATGCAAAAAGGATTTGGGCATTAGACTGATAAAGGAAAAATATTAGAAAACGATGCATGAAAACAAACAAAGCATGGAACAGTATTTGGGAATGTAATACAATAAGAGCTAATAAAAAGCAGTTGCTCCATTGTACATGAAGTTGCTGATGTCCCTGAGGGAACACTCTGTGTAATAATGATTGTCACTTACACAAAGCATTAGGGGAAAAAATGGGAGAATCAACAACAGAGCAAGAAAAATACTAAGATGCCTGGAAGAAAACAACCTGCTTAACTTTGAGGGTTGGGAAGAGTCTGAAGGATTTTGATTTGGTGATCCCAGAAAACAAGATGCTAAAGGAATATGCTAAGTCTTCAAAAGCAAAAATCACAAAATGAACTACTTGGTTTCATACTTACTCATCCACATATATATGGGAAAGTAATAAAGTAATTAGCTACCACGATCCAAACATGTACCAGGCTAATTAGCTGCAGCTTGACACAACTATCTCCCTTCCTTACACTGAGGAAATCTCTTCAGTGTTCCTCCTGATAGTCTCAGAGCAAATCCTGAAGAGGGGAAGCAGAGAGGGAGGTGCTGATCTCTTCTCCCTGATAATTGATGGTAAGTACACAAAAATGGCATAAAACTGCACCAGGAGATAATACATAAATAAATAAATAACTCTAGCCTGTGAGAAAAAGTAGGAAAGTGCAAAGTTTTAGAGCACTGAAGCCAATACGA
Organism: Penelope pileata; assembly: GCA_013396635.1. Taxonomy (NCBI): domain Eukaryota; kingdom Metazoa; phylum Chordata; class Aves; order Galliformes; family Cracidae; genus Penelope; species Penelope pileata. The sequence goes on from WBMW01004947.1 coordinate 57,231, forward strand.
AGGAAATATTTTCCCTGAAAACAAACAAAAAACTACTAGGAAAGAGATTTCTGCTTAATGATGAAGTGAAAATTTTAGAAGGAGCTTTGCATTTCACCTTTAATTTTATAACAAGGGAAGTACTATATAAATGTTGTAGTAAAAGACAAAACAAAAACAAGTAGTTTGTTTTGGAAGATGTTTTAGACAATTATTATATGGATTTTATAAACTGTAGATTGCTACTAATTAGCAAACTGAAAAGGACAGCTGCTAAACAATAGGAGTGGAATTCTCTTAAAAACCTAATTAAAGCATCTTTGACCAGTGCCAACAATCTGAATCCTGGATGGAGGAGGCTAGAGTTATGAATGTATGTATGTATGTTTGCATATATAGAATTATAGAATGGTTCAGG
>WBMW01004948.1:3928-27842 GCA_013396635.1 Penelope pileata
ACTCTTCTTAGACAAATACCCATGTCATGCTAGCTTAGGACTTGAGTTTGTGTTTGTACTGAAGACTAGGCTCCCAGACCTTCCATGCCCATGTTAACTCAGATGTACTGCAAGCATAGAAAAGACCGCTCTGAACTCCAAGTACCCTTTCTGGTCTCATCAGATATTATCCTTATTAAGGATGAGGTAAAAAGGAACTTAGACATAGCTAAGAAAAAAAATGCAGAGATAGCTAATGCATTCTGTTTAATTATATCTGCCTCTCTTCCACTTGCTTTGCTCTTTAAATCTCATCTTTTTGTTATTTTCAAACTGTTTTTTGTCTTGATGCCGAAAGTAGTTTTACTTTACCAGTATAGTAAAAGAAAAGATCCACAATACCTATTCAGTGCAAAATGTTCTGTAAAATGTGTTTCAAATTAATGCACTATTTTATCTCTCTAGTCAACTGAGAGTAGATTTTTGGAGCAGATTGAATAACGGTAGTACAGTTGTGTCTAAGGAACTTTAATTGCATTTAGGTCAGAAAATCCTGAAAAAGAGACCCTATTGCCAAGTGTTCTGCCAGATTTAGTGTTATAGCAACATCTCAGAGCCTTTAAGTTTGAAATCATCTCATTAGCTTTAAATTTGAAAATAATTGTGTTTTGATGAGGTAGATTCTAGTTCATAGTGACCTCACTAGGATTTTTGCTTCTGATTTCTGAGTGATTCTGCATTTTTTTCATTCAATTTTTTCTTCTAGTATGAAATATTCTTTTGTGTATAATTGCTTTACACCTACACGAGCTTGAGAAAAAGATATAACAGTCACTATGCTTTACAGAATGGTTTTAATATGGCTGGATATAATACTTCAGATGTTACACATTCTAAAGTGGCTAGGGGCTAAAATAAATAATTACAACAGATCAATTAGGAAAAAGTAAAGGTAAAATGAAAAACACTAGATTTGGCTCTTTTCTGTATGTTTGTTCTGATTGATATTCACTTCTTACTTTCTATCATGATAATGTTATTCTCCAGAGAGAACTTGCGTAGGTGATGTGAAGTTCACAGAGAGAGTTGTCAAGATGTGTAGTGAGGAAATGTCAGTGAGACTTAAGTAGTAAATGAATCATTTAATCCAACAGCTCCCGTCCTCATTAGGGAGAAAACTAGCTTTGCTTTTTACATCTTGACATTATTTTTAAGAAATTGTCCCGTGATTGCTGAAACTCTCTGAAGGAGACTTACTAATAATTTGTGGGGTCTTTTATGATCAAGCCAATGTGTTGTGCCTATCAGACTGAAAAGCTGAGTTCTGTGCTGATATTTTTGTGTATGAAAAGCTGCTGAATCTCATAATCTTTATTTAATCACTCCCCTTGAAACATTGTGTCTTCCACCCCAGGCAATGTGGGTGAGGTCAACTCTTTACTGGAAAACCAGACATATTGAAAGATGTGATTGTAAGAGGAAACCCGGAGTGCAGACTTCCATAAAAACTGATGAAGCTGAACAGAAATGGAGGAGAAAGGGAAAATGAAAGAGCAAGCTGATCATGCAGGAACCAACTAATAAGGAAAAGAAGAGGGGGGGTTGGGATGTGGGGAAGAGAAGAGAAGCTTCAGGAAAAGAGAAATAAGGGAATGTTTGGAAAAGGAAGAAAGTGAAAGAGCCTCTCTGTTGAGAAAGTGACAGAGGTAACCAAGAACCATATTCGCTATTCTTTAAGTTTCATATGAAATATAAATGCAATTCTATTCTATTATATGTAAATAGTGAAAAGAGTTTTGATAAAAGCAATAATTTACTCCTAAGTTCTGCTTTAAATGGATGAAGAATACTAAATTAGAGATATATGGACAGCAAGATTTGTTACATTGTGTAGAATGCTGCACAAATGTAGCTATTCTAGTTCTCATACATAAAAACAAAGCTCATTATTAAAGATATTTAAAAACATTTGTTCAAACGTATGCAAAATAATTCCTTTTGATTATATTCTGCACTTGTTTCTGACATATTGCATCCCATATAAATTTGTACTTTACTCAGTACCTTTATACCTAAATTGTGTCTTCTGTTTTTTAATTCAAATCTGACTCCTTGCACTGTATTTCCATAATAGTTTTTGTTACAGTCTATTGAAGAAATGAGGCCCATGTGATTAAAAGCTCGATGTGTGCAGCTTTACAGGTTAGAACAGCATAGCGTCAGTCTGACTGTGATTTGCTGTATCAGTTTTCAATTCTTATGCCATTCTAATTTCTAATTTTTTGTTTTTTATTTTTAGCACAAACAGTTTGTATTGTTTTGTTTTGACTATAATCCTCATATGCTATTTTTGTAGGACAGTTCATTTTGTAATTGTCTGCAGTAAATGTCCTTAGGAATATGCTTTTTAATGGGTTTATGAGATCTAATTTTTAGATCTCAATTCTAAACTTCAATTCCACTGTGTTTTGTATCTCAGTTCCATTGCCTTCAGTTCTATCTGAAATAATCTGCAATTCCTTGCAATTCCAGTGTACAACGAAAAAAAAGTCCTCGCGTAATGTTTAGTTCAAGTGATTAGCTCTCCATTTCATGAAAATTACTCAGAGACAAACAGATGACTTTCAGATTGAATGGATGTTAACAAGAATGTCAGCCATTCTCTTTCTGCTTCCCCCACAACAGGATATGACCTTGCCTGGGCACAGCTGAGAATGTTGCTCAGGATGGGTTTGAATTCCAGCCAACTAGATTATCAAAAATACTGACCCACACTTGATACTCTTGTATTCTTTCAGTCTTTTGTTGGACCAAATCCCAGATATTAATTTGTGGACTTCCATGCTTATTTTTTCTTTTCCTGTGCAAGACTCAATTATAGCTGGTTTGAAAATAGAATTATTTATTTTCTTATCTATTTTAAATTAATCTTTTAACCAAATCTGAACATATAGCAAGATTTTCTGGATATTAGCTTTTGATTTGGAATTCCACGACTAATTATTTGGTTTTATTGGATTTTCTGTTATTATTTTTTTCCATTTAGACAGTCAATCTTTTACGAAGCATTAACTTTGAAAATTAAGATCAACTTGTTATTTCAATAAAAATACTAACTTTTAATTAAACCTTCTTACTTTTATTTTTCTTGTTCTTTCATAATGTCTAGCATATTCAGAAGTTTTTCCAGAGTATACAAGAGAAAATTAATGGAGAACTTTTTTCTTGTTATTTCTGAAGTATCTGAAATCAGTAGATTCCACGGGGCATTTTTTCCTTTCTTCAAATGCTATTACCACAAGTGATATCTAGCAAAATGTTCAATTATGTGTGTGACTTCCATTAAATCATCAACAGTGGGTTAAAAATAATTAAATCCTGTTACCAAATGAAACAATACATACAAAATAAAGGGACAATAGGTATAGAAGATGTTAATACTTTTCTTATAAAAAACTTTATAAATCAAAAAAAGACTTTAGCTTAAGCTGTGGTAGCATAGGAACAGTAGTTGACTTGTGTGGATGTTTTTTCACATATCTGATCAAAATATTTAATAATAAGCTTGGATGCTTTGTAATTACTGAGCGTGAAGATTTGTACATCACTGGGACTGATTTCTTTTTCAAGACTTTTAGTATAATTTTCCTGTCCTGGAAATTTCTGAGCATCTATACTTAAAATATTCGTTAGAGAAATTAGTTATGATCATACTAGTATTCTTTGGTAAACAGAATTTGAACAATATAATGCTTTTATTGAAACTCATTAAAATGTATTTTTTTTAATATATTTCAACAAATAGCATGCATCTTCAATACTTCGCACCAATGTGAAGAAAATGTGTTTAATATGTTATATGCATACTAATTTACAAAACTACATTTCAATATATTAATTTATACTTTTTGTTTAGGTCTAAGTTCAAGTAAAATAAAAGCTTCATTATATTTTCATTTCTTTGTCACCTTTTTTGAACAAAGAAATAGTAAATTTGTCATTGACAAAATAAAGTGAAATAAGAATTTTTTTTTAGTTCATGTATAAGAGTCACCAGAAATGGAGTTCTATATGTTAAAAGTCTTTTATATTTCTTTTAGTTTTTAAAGTTTAAACTTAAGTGCATCCAGATGTTTGAAGCTCTCTGAGGGAACAAAATCTTTTCTGAGGGACAAATCTTTTGTACTGAACTTTCCAGAATAAATTGTGATTGCTCTGTATTCAATAATGCTTTAGAGAAAAATAGTGAGTGTAACTCAGGACATGGACTGGAAGAAGATTACTCTTTTTTTCCCCCTACCCCTTTTTTTTTTTTTTTATCCCGTGATAATTTCATCAGAATTATATTTGTCAGACTGATTTTTTTATTACCTCAAAGCTTTAAACCAAAATCTATTGTTGCTAAGATTTTGTTTTCTTTTTATTATTATTTAATTATAATTTGTTTCTTTATACGAAGCTCAGACCTTTCAGTTTTTTAGTTAACATCTATTCCTAAAAAAAAAAATAGCAAACAAACAAATACATTATTCTTTGTATGTTTCAAATGTATGTAGGAAATTCACTTGCATTTTCTTTATGCTTGCATAAAACATTTTCGTTACGTGTCACGGAAAAGGTCCCAAAACTCTCACAACTGCGCCATTCTTAAATTCTCTTTCGTTCTCCAGCTTCTCAAAACTGTTCCTCAATCTTCTCCCTTTTTCTCAAGCTTCTTCTCTCTCAAGCTTCATCCTCCAGCTGCTCCCTCAAGCTCCTCTCTTCTCTGTCTGGCTGGCCTTTATCTAAGCCTGGGGCAACTCCGCCCCAGGTCCACCTGTTCCAGTCACAGGTGCAAGTGATTCACCTGTATTCCCCAGGCCAGCCACACCCCTCCACCATGTGCTCAATCATCAGTTCATGCTGTGATCAACTGTTTCCCTACAGTTATGCTTGCATAAAATTCAATTCTATATGTGAATAAGAGAAAAACTAGATAAAACATGACCAGTGAAGGCATGTTTTTCATACTTGTTCTTAATTTGGAGTATGTCCTGCCAAATGACCATTGATTGATCAACAGTGGGAAAGTTGCATTTCTTATAAATATTTTTTTCTAGAGATGACTGTACTAAAGCGAGTGTACTGCTGATTAGTGTACTACATCTCTGATTTTAACAATCGTGTCTGCACTTAATAATTATAATAAAAAAAACAACCCTAAAGTTTTAAGTACATTAACTCTTGATAGTCTTTCCTATTCCTGACTTTTGCAGAAAATAGGTACAAATACGTTTTCTTTGTTTATTCAAATTTCAGATAAACTTTTACATTGTTGTCTCCTTAGACAAGTATTGGTTAAAGCATGCATTTCCTTGGGGGGGGGGGGGGGAAAAAAAAAAAACATTTAANAGAACAAAACAAAACATTTAATCCGCAGATGTATTAAATTAATCTTATTTTAACACTAGGCATCAACTGCTCTTACAGGAATTCAGCTGTGAAACTAGATTTCCAATTCATGTGTTCTACACATTGTTCTAATTCTGCTTGTATGTTTATTTCCCCTAGCATTTAATTAAAAGCAGGTAGATCTTTAGCAATTCTGAATGATTTATTTTATTAATCCCTTCAATATTACAATATTTGCATCATCACATTTGAAAACTTTACCACTTTTCCCTTGTTTGTACTTCTGTGAAGTTTTCTCAATTTCTCTACGCTCTCTCATGTTTTTATTTTGACTCATTTTAAATACTCATGTTCACAAAGTATCATCACAGTTTAGTATTCCTCAGTTATGTTCTACCCACAGTTTTCATTACATTTGTATTTACTACTTGACCTGAGTCACTAAATAGGCATTTTCACTACTGTTCATGAAATAGACATTTTAGGGAACGGTATCTAACTACAAAAGACGCACATAAATGCATACATTCTTTGAAATAAAATAACATACTTCTTCACAAAATTGAGGAAAATAAAAGATCCTAGAACAACTACGTAAAAAATTTAAGGTAGAAAATGAAAACTGTTAGTTTAGGTTCCTTTATGAGACAATTCACATTCCTCAGAGTAATCTTTGTTTCCATTTTTTAACTGTAGCTGAATTCTCTAGACTTCTCTTCTGAGTTTCTAGGGACTAGAAACTTGCATTGGGAGTGAAAGTTAGAAGAAGTTACTGGTATCTTTGGAAATGAGCAGGAATAGACTGAGGAGTATGTACTAGATGCTTCCAAAACAAAAATATATTTGTCTTCAGACTTTTGTTTTTCTGCCTTTCCTTCTTGCCTCATCTCTCTTCTTTTCATGTATCTTGCACAGTTTGTTCTTTTTCTTTACTAATTTCTTCTATTCTGTCTCTATCTCATTCATTTTATATCTGCATATTCTTACATATATATAGTCACATGTATATATATAAATACATATACTTCTCCATATTCCCAGCTTTCTTTCTCTATTTTCTTCAGAGATATTGTCAATATCATTAAGTGTGCTGATGCAAAAATCTACTCATTTTATGTATGGGGAAAAGAAAAAATCCTTGAGATAAATGTTTTTGCAACTTTTTAGTAATTTGTTTATACGGCTATGCATAGTGAGACTGAGATCAAAAAGTTCTATTTTTTGATTTCTTACTGATTTAAATTTATACAAGTAATATTTAGATATTTCTTCTCTGCCTAGTATTACACCATCAGAATTTTCATTCTGAAAAGCTAGACGTGTGCTTTTCTCTTGTGAAACAATGTTGTGGATTACAAAATGCTAATTACTTCCGTGTCATTGAAACTACTGATTATAACTATGCATCTTCAAAGGCCTTGTTTCCTCAGAAGAAAATAATGAACATTCTGACAGTGATTGTTTTAAAATGATACAGGCTGCTTGTGATTGTAACTGATAAGCCTTTAGTATTAAAATTACCTCAGATTATGCTGTATCTCATAACAGTTTAATACCAAATGTAAACTTCCATAACTGATGATGAAAAATAACCTAAAATTATTCCATCTGCTTTCAAAATATCATCAAAATTTCTAAAGGAAAGTATGCTTGAAAGTTGTTAATTTATAGAAAATGTTTATAGAGCCTCATCTTAATCTTGAAAGTTGTTAGTATAATTTACTTTCCTGTTCGTTTAATATAACTAGACGAAGAAATGTTATGGAAGTAAATGAACAAACGTGAATCCGAAACTGGAATGGTAATTTAAGATTCACTGTAGCGTGTAATGATACCCATTATTTTTAAAATACTAAATATTGTATAGAACATGATTAAACCCACATAATGTAGCTTCTGCACCAAGATCCACTACTGAGGTGCCAAGCTGAACATAAGCTTTGTACCAAGAGGAAATGAGTTTCATTTCCTAGCACAGTGTTGTGGGTTGATCTTAACCGACTCCCCACTCAGTCTCTCCCGCTCCTCCTTCTCAACAAGGACGTGGGGAGAAAACAAGATGGAAAAGCTCATAGGTCAAGATAAAGAGAGGGATTTTATTTTTAACTGTTTTCATCTGTTATGAGAAAATTTTGGAATATGATGGTTTCATACAATAAGTAGGTCCATAAAAGTTTGAGGTCAGAGTAAAACAAATAAATTGTTATTTGCTTTGGTTTGGATGGCCAAATGGATACATTAAAATATCATGGAGACAGCTCATTTGGGAAATACTGAAAATTAAAGATTAATTGTTGCATAGATTTAGTTATGAAAGTAGAACTATTTTTAGGATGTTTTAAAATGTTTTTATAATGTAGTGAATGTTTCCAGTAATTTATGCTATCTGTATAAAATATAGTTGATAGACAAGCTAGAGTCGGAATTTTCTGTTTGTCAGACTTCTGACTATGTTGTCTATGAAACAATATGGATGTCTTATTATGCACATAAATTATTTGATGAAATATATATGCAGACCAATACATATTCAGAAATACTCAAATATAAATCATTTAGAAAGTTCATTTGTCAAACTTTTGTCATCTACAAGCCTGAAAACAAATGCAACATCAATAAATGTGGATCTCTCTTTCTTCATTGCAGATGTTAGATAAATAAATCAAAATTAAAATCAGAAAGAAAAAGAAAATCCCTCCTATTTTATGTAAAGTGCACTGGACACTCCTACTGTTCTGTCCTCCCTTCTCCGCTCCTTCTGTGTGAGACAAATAGATTTCTGTTGTACACGGTAAATAGCATTATGGTAAAATTTAATTGTGCCTTGTGTTGCTAGATGATCACTTATTCTTAGAGTAATGAAAACATAAATAAAAATGATAAATATTAACAATTGCAAATATTAATAAATATTTCTTTCCATTATGTTTCAAGAGATTTATTTTATGATAAAAAATGTTGTCCCATTTTGTTTATCCAAACTATACCTTTAAGAAGCTCTATTTTCTGCAAAGAACAACATCTTTGGGTAATAACTAAACTTGTTTTATTACTGAATATTTATATACTATATGTGAAATTGACAGTTTTGTCACTTTTGTGTGGCAGAAAGGTGGAGGGGAAGAAGAGTTTGCATTCACAATTTGAGTGAGTGAGGTTCTCTTCAGCATTTAAATAGACTAAATCAGTTACTTCAGAATGTGTATGAAGGTAATTTTGTCTTTGCAGATAATGAACTATTTTTAGTGGTGAAACTGAAAAAGAATCTATTACTAATAATGAAGCTGTGAATGCAATAGAATTATACACCACCTTTGCTGGCTACATAGCACTACATAAATCACAGAATAAAAGACAAACAGGGAAAGCTGAGGACCTTAAAGTGGCAGAAAATATATTCTTGTATATTGTAACCATACAATAGATGGTTCTCAATATTTAAGTTCATATTAATATATATATGTGAAAGTAGATTTTCTATGCTATAGGATTTAATCTATGTTGTAAATTACTGTTGCTGAACATAATATGTTAATAAAGAATCCATTACATATACTACCATGTCCTTATTCATGGATATCTGTTACTAAAATTTCACTATGGCGTGTGCTTTATGGCAAAAACAATAGGTTCAAGAATGGATGTGTAGTGTATCCTTAATGAAATTGGTTGAGAGTACGCATGGATGTTTTCCTCATTGTCTGTTGTCCTACACTATGCTTAAGAACTCAAATACTCTCTTTTTCCTGATTTTACTGTTTTCTTTTGTACACCTTAGAGACAGCAAGATGATACAATGGTGACAGAAAGCATGAGCATTAAAGATTATAGACTCATGTATGTTAAGACCAGAGGGTACAGTTAGATCAGTTGTCTGCCTGATTGTTTAACATTGCCTATAATATTGAGGCAAATAGCTTGCCGTGCATGTAGTGATTTCTCTTTATGAAGTATTTATTCTTTATTTCAAAACTTCAGGAAATGTACCAGTCTTCATTTCCCTTGGTATTGTTGTTGTTTCTCCTCATAAATTAATTTTTTTCTCTTAAATTTACATTTCAGTATTTCCTCCTGTGGTCATGCTAGTACACTCTTCTAGGTATTGGTTTAATTTTCTCATAGATACTGATTATCTTATCTCACAGCCATTTTTGTAATTTCTGAATTCATTTTTAATTTCTTGTTTTCCTGAACATTCTCTAGACTTTTAGCAAGTTCATAAAATAAGGACAAGCACCATTCTGACTTCACTCCTCCTGTTTTCTGTTTTCAGTTTTTAGCCATCTTGACTGCTTGCCTCTGAAAAACTTTGTAATGTGCTAAGAAACAGAAGCAACATTTATTATCAGTTGTAGCATTTTTTGTTTCTTTGCACAGGAGGGAAACATAAAATAGATGAGATATAAAATCTTGAGTGCCCTTTCCCTACAGAAAACACAGGAATGGAGAGCAGAGGTTGAGTAGCAGATTTTTGCTGTTTTTTATTTTTCCATGGGTACAAATCTGCTTTAGCAGAGATGAGAAACTAGAGATGGCATGTCTACACATATGTTATGTCTGCTACTGCATACATATAATCTGTTTCTCCGGGTTTTTTATTGTTTTTATTTATTTTTTGTTGATTTGTTTGTGTTTCATTTTGTTTCATGTTTTGTTTATTTGTTTTTCCCTTTGTCTTTAAAAGAGCAAAATATTGGCTAACTCAAGATAATCAATGCACTGTGGTGAGTACTGAGAAATCTCTCCAGTGTCTGGTGGGAATACTGCTGCAGTGCATAGGGCAATTGAGAAATCTGAATCCTTGAAAGAATTCTATTTCTTCCCTCCTAAATGTTGCTAGCAGGTGGCATTTTGTTCTCTTTCGAAGACACTGGCAATGTCCTTGACTTTGCTGACTGCTGCAGCTTTGGTCTTTCATCTTGACTAGGTTTGTTTTATTAAGTTTTGTTGGGAAGGAGGTGCTTACTTGTGGGGTGTATGATATTATGTTATGAATTTATTTGTATCTAAAGTAAGAGTATATCTTCTGTGTCAAATTATATGAAAAAGATTACACTGATATTTTGGATGGATTTTCCTGTTACAGACTTTAATTGACACCATAGAGGCTACTCCAAAGCGTAACAAAATTAATATTCTATTTATTTTTTTATATATAACACAAAAAGAAAAAAAATAACATACTTCTACATGTTGTCAAAGATTTCTTCATTCTTTGTTAACTGGACTCATTTAATAAAACTTGCAACTACTTCATGTGGAGAAATTTTCTTTTTTTTTTTTTCCTTTCAATTTTAGGAGCGTAATTTTATCAAAATTTTGTCTGAGGATTGCTCTTGGCTTTTTGCTCTCCTTGTTGTGTTTCAATGTTTCAACAGCCTTTTTTAAAAATGATAGCTTTACAGTTAACTCTAATCTTCCAAAATTTACTACCCATACTATTTTCAAAATAAAAGGCATTTCATCTCAATATATAGTATCTGAATTGTTTTAGAGTTAAAAAAGGATTTTTGTTTCTTAGTGCTTATTTCTAGTTTCCGAAAAGATCATAGAATCATAGAATCATTTAGGTTGGAAAAATCCTTCAAAATTATCAACTCTGACCATCAAGGTTACAAGTCTACTGCTGAACCTTGGCCCTAAGCAACTCACGTACACATCTCTTAAATGCCTTCAGGAATGCCAACTCCACCACCTCCCTTGGCAATCTGCTCCAATGCCTAACCACCCTTTCCATGAAAAAATTCTTCCTGATATCCAGTCTAAACCTCTCTTGGCACAATTTCAGGCCTTTGCTTAACCCTCTACCATCTGCCACCTGAGACCAACACTACCTTCATTGCTATCTCCTTTCAGGTAGTTGTAGAGAGCAATGCTTTCTACCCTTATCCTCCTTTTCTCCAGACTAAACAGGCCCAGTTCCCTCAGTTCTTTCTCATAAATTTTGTTTTCTAGTGTCTTCACTAGTTTTATTGCTCTTCTCTGGAAACTCTCAAGCAACTCAATATCAATTCTGTAGTGAGGAACCCAAAACTGAACACAGTACTTGAGAAGCAGCCTCACCAGAGCTAAGTTCAGACAGACAATCACTTCCCCAGTCCTGCTGGCCACAATATTTCTGATGCAGGCAGGATGCCATTGGCTTTCTTGGCCACTTCAGCTCATTGCTGGCTCATGTTCGTCTGACTGTCAACCAGCACCCCCAGGTCCTTTTTTGCCAGGCAGCTTTCCAGCCACGCTGCCCCAAGCTCATACCCCTGCATGGGGTTTTTGTGACCCAAGCACAGTACCCAGCATTTAGCCTTGTTGAATGTCATAAAACTGGATGCAACCCATCAACCCAGCATATCCAGATCCCTATGCAGTTCCTTCCTACCCTCAAGTGAATCAACACTCCCATCTAACTTGATGTTATCTGCAAACTCTCTGAGGGTATACTTGATATCCTCATCAATATAATTGATAAATATATTAATCAAAATTGGCCCCAGTACTGAGTCCTGGGGAAAATCACTTGTCACCGGCTGCCAAACAGGTTTAATTCCATTCAAAATGACACTTTGGGCACAGCTATTCAGCCAGTTTTTTACCCAGTGAAAAATACATCCATCTAAGTCATGAGCATCCAGTTTCTCCAGGTAAAGGCTGTGGGAAACAGTATCAAGTGCTTTGCTAAAGTCCAAATAAACAACATCCCCAGCCTTTCCATTGTCCATTTAGCAGATCAGCTTGTCATAGAAGGAGAGCGGATTAGGTAGGCAGGATGTGACTTTCATAAACCCATGATGACTGGGTCTGACCATCTGGTTGTCTTCTATGTGCTGTGTGATGGCTCTCAAGATGATCTGCACTGCAGCCTTCCCTGGCACCTAGGTCAGACTGACAGGCCTGCAATTCCCCAGATCCTCTTTTCTACCTTTCTCGTCAATGGGAGTCACATGTGCCAACTCCCAGTCAACTATGACTTCTCCAATTAGCCAGGACTGCTGGTAAATTATACAAAGTGGATTGGAAAACACTTATGCCAGTTTCTTTAGCACCGTTGAGTGCCATCTGGCCCCACAGATCTGTGGATGTCCAAATGGTGAATTTGAACAAGATTTGAAAGATGTATGATTTATTTTCCTGGAAAGTATATATGGAAATAAATGGATTTATCATCATCTGTATTCCTTCAACTCTCTTCTTTTTTTTTAGTTTGGCAACTTTGTCAGTAGGTCAAATCTAAGAGTTTCACTTCCTTTGAGTACTAAACTAAGGACCACTTAATCATTTCTCCCAGGGCAAGCACAATTCTCTTATGCCACATTTATGTTAATTTTGTTCCAGCTGAAAATTTACTGCCATCCACTATCATGAGGTTCAGTTTGTTCTTAGAAATATCCCAGTTAAGTGGATTGCAAAATAATTGTCTGTTAGGTGAAAGATATTGTACTTAAAAAATAGAAGGCAAAGAATGTGAAATTCAAAGTATTATTTTATTCAAGTACTCATTTGTCTGTATCCTACCACTGGTGCACATGCCCTTTGTCTGGACTCTGTGCTATGCCATTCTTTGTATTACCTTTAAAAGATGCAAAAAATCTATTTTTCCTTAATTTCCCGTCAGTGTATGCTTCCGGTAAGTGTTCAACATATTTTTTTTTCCCTGAAAAGTAGATTTTTTTTCACTTTTAACCTACATAGGACAGAATCAAATAACTATCAAGAAAAGTATGTTGTAAGACGTCATTGACTATTTGCCCAGATGGTAGAAATGTTTCCAACACATCAAATGCTTCATAGAGAAAAGATTTCCTCCTTTTCTGAAATATGTTGATTATTTTTAATGGGGAATGTGTGATGCTTTTGTTAGCTTCATCAATGCATGAAATTTCTTACCTGCTGGAAGTTATGAAACTAAAGGTAGTTGGCACATATACTTAAAAATGTACTGTGGTCAGAGAAAGAATGCATAGACTGGCATCTGTGCTTCCTCTTTCATATGCTTTTCTCTGTATTGAATTATTCATTCAAAAAAAGTGGAGAAAAAAATACGAAAATCAGTAATGAAGACTGAAAAGCTAACCGTTTCAAGAAAGATGAATTTCTTATTAATATGTATTGATCTAAAATTGCTTATTGTGTTGTACCATAACAGTACTGTATGGCATGACTGACTTAGCAGAAAGAACTTGGAAATGAGTGACTGTCCATTTAATTTGGTCCCTATGCCAGATATTGAAGATTTCATCTCAAGAAGACATGAGCAAGCCTCAAATCACTATACTGAAGCTCTGATATATTGGAAATACTTACTTGTACTTTGAAAGAATGCAATACAAATTGTGATGTGTGGATCTTCCGTGCATTAGACAAGGAAGTAAGGAACTGAATCCTCCTCCTAGCCGCCAATAAATTCTAAACACAGTCCATCAACCTTTTTGGTAACAGCAGTAAATGGAAAGACAGTCTGCAGAATATTAGTTGCCATTTCTAAGTGACAACTGAAGTTCTTCCACTGAGTACCAATCAGTGGAAGATTGGTACACCAATTACTCTACCAAGCAATACTGAGTTGCTGTTACAAGATTTACTGTTAACTTGTGCCTCTCACTCTCTGATGATTTCTCATACAGATTTTTGATGGACTTTTGTAAGCTTTGAATGAAGTTTTATATTTTAACTTTAGTCAGATGCTGTGGAAATTAATGCTTTTTATGATATACATTGAGAGTTTAAATTTGCAATTATATAATCTTCAATGGTTTTATGTTTGAGGAAGATATTATTTTGGGGAGAAATTTCAGAAGAAAAAGAGTGGAATAAAGAAATGTGTCAGATGATTATGGCAGTTGAAAATTTGCATTAATATGAAGTTCTTTATTTTTACTCTATTTTCTGTTATATTTTAACAGTGCAATATTGTGTGAGCATGGAACACTTACCATATTTTGAATAAATCTCTTTATAGATTCTATATACTACATTCCAAACAATGAGCAGAGGGTAATATGATTGATGTTTGTATAGTTTTATCATTTTGTTAACTGAAAAATCAAAAACATATTTCTAATTAAGCACAATTCTGTAATCTTATATTACAGAAAAGAGAAAAATGGTGGACTCAGTCTTAGTTTTCCAGACAACTAGAGACTCAAACACAAGCCCATGTAACTGGAACATAGCTAATTACCATGAATCAAATGATCCACAGTAATTTTGTGTTCCTCCTTTTTCCCATGACGTCTGTGAAGTGACATGATATAGGAGATGCATCTGATCTTGTAGTAGAAGGGTTTTTTTGCGTTAGTGTGGTTGAGCTGACATATTGCATGTTATTCCACAGTAGTTTGTTAGTGAATTTAAGAACTTGATGGTTGGATTGTTTAATTACATAAAGGAACTTATTTTAGAAATCAGTTTGTAAATTTTTGATTTTTTTTGTAATCTTTGAAATATTTTTGCTGTTGTATGTTTGCTGTTTCAGCAAATATATTCTGATGTTGCAAGAATTTCTCATATACAGTCTTATTAAAAGATCATATGACCAACTGATTTGTTTCTTTTCCTTGGCTTTATAAAGTCATATTCAACTACATTATTTTTAACATTCACTATTTCATGCTTGATTGTGCAGACTTCTACATTTACAATCAAGCAATACTTTCAACTATTTATCAAGAAAACAGTTTAATCTTTCACCTACATAGTAAATTCACATGTAGAAAATCGCTAGAGCTCTAATATAATGCAATCATTACCATAAAAGATGATGAAACATCACCAGTAGTGGTCTTGTTTGGTTTATATAATTGGGTAGAAATTGGTACACAAGCTGTCATGGGGAAAAAGTGACATAAAAACATTACCCAGATCTTGACGACATATACCCAGCTCTCAGATTAATCTGTAGTGGGCTGGAAGAGAAAAGAAACAATAGACAAATCTTGCTATGTAACTGCTTTTAACTTGACACCCTCGTGACAAATTTGGGCTGGGAGACGAGAGACTGATAGAAACACCACTGAATAACTATTTGCCATAGGAAGGAATCAAGTGCTACATTACTACTGCAAAGACATTGGTGGTTTATGCCAGTAGGGCTAGGAGGAGTTGCAGATAAGACATGGCTGTGCACCACTTTAGCCATCTTGGGCAGTAATTAAAAAAGAAAATAATAAAAGTAATTTAAAAAAGTTAAGTGAAAAAAGCTTAATTGCTGGGTCAAGACTGCCAGAAAATATGAATGGTTGTTACATAAAAAAAAGACTAATTTAAACTGTTATTGTATAGGCCAGATTTAGTTGGTGTAGAGTTAAATTTTCTTCATGATAACTTATATGGTGCTATGTTTTGGAATTGTAGTGAAAAAAAGTGCTGATAACATATTAATGCAAGTATGTGCAACCCATGGGCCATGGGCCACATATGGCCTGGCAAAGCTTATAATACAGCCTGCCCCCCACTGACATGCCATCGTAGTGGCATCTCTTCCCCTCTACGTGGCCCAGCCCTGCCCTGGGCCTGTACCCATCACTTGGCAACTAGCACTGTCTGAGCTGAAGCTGGGACATGGGAAGGTCACAGTGCAGTACTAACTCAAGTTATGGAAAATAATGTTATGCATTTTGATACATTGGCTAAATGCAGTCCTGGGAACAGTGAAAAATATGCAGCTTTGCTTTCCATTTTGGAAAATGAATTTGAGAATAAGTTTCGAGAGTGCTGAAAAAATCATAAATTTTTTGGTATATTTGCAACTCAATTTTCAGTTGACATAAATGGATTACCTGCAAATTCTCAAATGAGATATATAGAGTTGCAATCAGATATTCAACACAAATAAAAATTTGATCATATCTCTCTACTTGACTTTTATAAGAGGTATATTTCTAGAGAAAAATATCCCTCGCTTCACAATTATGCTTCATTTACATCATTGCTTTTTGGCAGTATGTACATTTGTGAACAACTATTTTCATGTATGAAGTACAAGAAGAGTAAAATTTTATCAAAAATCTTTGATGAACACCTTAAGAACTCATTAAGAATTGCAACCCTGTTTTTGTGAAACTTATGCATCAGTCTTGTTCAATGGAAGTGGTTGTAATTCTTAGTGAGTTAGCTGAAAGGGCTGCCGTTGCTTGGGGACTGGTTGCATATTAGTCACCTGGTGGTGAACAACTGCATTGTGTACTATTTGCTTTTTTTCCCTTTGTGATGTTCTTTTCTTTGTTTGTTTATTTGTTTCTTTTTTTCTTTTTCTTTCCTCGATTTCTTACTAAACTCTATGAGTTTTCTAACTTTTGCCTCTCTTTTTCTTCCCCTGATCCAGCTAGGAGGCGGGAAGGAGTGAACGAGCTGTGTGCTGCTTAGCTTATTACTGGAGTTAAATCATGACATACATGAAGAACGAATGTTTGCTTTTTTTTTTCATTTTTTTTTCTCGGACTCTGGAATTTACAGAAATTCTGAATGTGATAAGATTATGAAGATTATGATGGGGTGAAAAGGGGACATTTTGTGAACCTTTGATGTTGCCTGTTGTAATTTTTTAAACTTTTCTGTTTGCACATTATTTTAACATCACTGCAGCATATAAACACTTAACAATCATTTGGTGTTTCAATCAATTGGTAACAATTGGCAAGGGAATTTCTACAAAATTAAATCATACATGTGAGATCATTTTAAAGCAGTCATTTTGTTTCAGTTCTTTTCTATGAGTTTTATGACTCTTTACGATATTCTACTGCCTCAACTCAGATGACAGATGTTTTCTGCAATATGTATTTTATTTGTGGGAAATGCATTTTTGAGAAAATTTTCTGAGACACTGGTGTGAAGAAAAAGTTTATATTATTATCCATGACCTTGCAAGTTGGTTTCTGTGACTCCTGTTTCCCCGTTTCTGCAATGACGTGGTTGATCTTCTAGTACAAATTCCTGCATTGTGCAAAGTATCTGGAAAAACAGATCTGCAGGTACTTGTGTGCACTGTGCGTGGTCAGAAGTGTTGTGATGAAGGAGATATTGCTTGGGACATAGCTAGAAACAAGCTCTGGGAGAAGGCACTCCATAACAGAGGAGGTGCAACTCAAAGGGTCTGTGGCCCTGGGACAGGTACACCCCAAAGGGGCTGTGGCTGTGGACAACACATGCTGTAACATGGGAAAAGAGATGAGAGGCAAGGAGTGGCTTGCAGAAACTATTATGCCCCTGCTCTGATTGTTGCATCACTGAAGGAGCTAGGAAGGGCTGAGTAAATTCCACATCAAAAACAAAGGGATTAATTACAAATAATTAAACCAAGTAAAAGTTAAACTGTTTTGCCTGCAATACTCAGTACATCGCATGTATTTGCTTGGATTTTAGTATGTCTGATACATCACTATCAGATTCCATTCATTAAAATGGGGTTAACATCATCGTCCTTTTCTTTAGATATTCCCAAAATAAGTTCATAAATATTTTGCAAACACTGTCCAAAATACTTGCTGAAGTAATTAATCGTTCTGTTGTGCTGCTTGAAACAAAAAGAGGCAGGGAATGGGTAGTAAGAAAAGCTGAGGCAGATAAAGTTGTTCTTAATTATTCTTTTGTGATGGACATGCTACTGAAGGAAATCCAGAGACAGCTGATCTTTTGATGTTGGTACTCTAGACCACTTTCTCTGCTGAAAAATTTAAGATAAAAAATAAGGAAGCACATACATTTAAAAGGAAACCTTATATTTAACTGAGCTTTATAGAAAAAGGACCTTGTCAGAGGTTCAGGTGAATTGCTATACAAGTTGACAATATTTGTGACTTTTCTCCCATGAAAGAAAGCACTAGACTCTTTCCTGTGGTCTGTAATTCCAGTGTTAAAAATTCTGCTCATATTGTTAGTAATTCTGACACATTTTTGAGTATGCACACACACGCCGGTGCTTTCCAAGTAGAGCTCTCAGCTCGCCCTCCAGCTACTCAAAATGGCTCGTATGTTTTAGTTGATGGAGAAAGTGAGTTAAACATGATAATTTCACTTCAGAACTAAGCCTGCAGGGATATATTCAATTCACAGACCGTATACAATCATTTTCTTGCTGATGTTCTACTCTGTTAAGGTGCCTGCAGCAATGTCAAATTTGACAGTGTTCTACTTGCCAAAGCATGGTCAGGGTGATTGGGATAAGAAAAGACAAGAAAGGCAGTGCTCTGAATAAACAGTTGAGTCAGACAGAGGAGTAGAAAGCTCTTTCAGTACAGCCAGGGTGCCTCCTTTTGCAACTGTGACACTAATCGTGACTCAGAAGTGGAATGGAGTGGCACTGTGTCAGGGTTTATTATATTTTGCCATCGCAAAGATTTTATTAATAAGCAGCTTGGTGACTAAGTGAAGCTAATGACATATATACTTTTTTCATTTTTAATCTATAATGAAAAAGCATTTTTCACTTAATGAATGGATGTTTAGTGATAATTATACAATTTTTACATCATTAGAAGATAGACTATTATGTAACTGAAAGTATAATTCAACATTTGTGACAAGCAAATTTTCAATGTACAGAGAAAATCAATGTCATTTTGCTAGAAATAGAAAAAAATGTAATTATCATTACCATCTTTTATTACAATTCAAGTGGGGCTAAACAGCAAATGTTTGCTATTTGCTGCCATATGAAAATGCATTGCCTGCAAATGTCTTTTTGATGAAACTCTTATTTCTTTATTGTGCACTACTTACACACTGTGTGTGTGTGTGCATGTGCAATCTTGAAATAACTACATCCTCTTTGCATGTTTCAGTCGTATAACATTTAAAGAAAGATGTTCCTTTCAGATATTTAATCTATTTCCTGATGTTTTAAAGTGACTTACTGATTATTCATTTAATGTCAATGTGTTTGAGTGCCAATGTTCATGTGAAAGAATAGATAAACTTTTTTTCTCCGTATGGCTTAGCTGTGTATAACGATCTCTTTGGTGTACATAATGGTGAGTTTAGGAGGAGATGCTTCTCTACACTCATATTCTGGAGTGATAATGTACAGAGAGACAAGAGTCTGTTAAGTTCTATGTATTAGTTTTGAGAAAAATCACAGAGATTAAATGAAGAAGAAACTAGAGGAATCTAAGCAATAAGTTTTGTGTGCAGAATAGAAAAGAAATGAGAAAGAATACCTTAATATTTAGAAAAAAAAGAAAAACAAAAATAAAAAAGAACGTAATATAAAAGATGAGAAAACACTCATATCTCAGAAGAGAATTGTAGGATGAATGTATTTGCTTTTAGCAGTCTGATTGCTGTAAATATTCCTAAATATATACTGACTCTATGAATTCAAAATGCGAAAGTTTACAGCTGAGTTGTGTTCTGAGACATACTATAAATCTTTGAGCTTGTTTTATACCTTTAAATATGTTAAATTTGCACTCCCATCTTGTTGCTTATTATGTCCTGAACCTGTTTATTTGGAAAGTAATTTTTATAGCACTAGCAACTTCTTAACTAATGAACATGCATAATTTCATACATGCATATGTCAAGGAAATCCAGGCAGTATGTGTGACTTTGACTGAAGAAAGGATCTCTGTTGCTTTTTGCTGTCATGTCAAGGAATTCATTCTGTAGTGTTTTGACTCAGTTATTCTTCATACTATGCTTTTATAGATCCTTGACTACTTACATCTATTGGAGAGTACACTAATCTCCAACAGATACTCTAGAAAGCTTGTAGGAGGCAACTTTTCCAGTCACTCAGTGGATACATGTGCCAGGGTAATTACATCAAATACCGAGCTATTCATTATCAGAGATCTTTGGGTTTGTTCACATAAAGAAGTCTTTGCAAGGGGGTAACCTTTTCATTCTTCACTTCACAGAGTTTTTCTCCTAAATAGGGAGAAAATACATCTTGCTGTCTTGTTTTACATCTACTGGCATACTATAAAAGAAATTTCTGGAAGCAGTGTTGGTAGATAAGTTACTGATAAGATTGCTCTGATAGTTTCGGAAAATTGACAGACTAGTTTGTTTACATATGTTTAGACTCTGGATTGATTTTCTCACGAATCATGAAGCTAGAGGGTAATTCTGCATAGGAATTGAGCTGTAAATGTTTTCTAGGTCTGAGTCCTGGCATGTAGACCACAACAAACAATGTTTTCATGATGTGAAAATATTCTCAAGAACTCAGTGTTCTGGATTCAAATTTGATGTAAGTTACAGTGCAGCAGAGGTTAAAATTCAATGCAATGGAAAGGGAAGTTGTTCAGAGGAAGGAATTTTTCTTGGTGGATCCATGTGGTGAACTTCCCGTAGGCAGTTTTATCACATGAATGGGTTTTATCTTCTCATCAAAAAGTTCATGAGGCTTTCTGATCATCAAAATTAAATGCTTTGTTGTGTGAGGATGACATTCAAGAGATGCTGCTTTATCATTTGTCTGAAGTCTAAATCCAGAGCTTTACTTTATTTCCCCTTACCCCCCAAGTTAACTTCAAGGTAATAAAGTATCTGTGAGGTCTGCAGTTTAAATCTCAAGATTCACAAATGAATGAGTGGCTACATGTACAGACTGCAACCACAGCTGTCAGCGTGCTAACAACCATCAGCTGAAAAATGAAGACATGAAACCTCACTATTGACTAATCTGTTTTCCTAAAATTCTCCCAGACTCCAGTGAAGTGCTATAATGTTGAAAGCAGTGAACCCACCTGCATTTAGGCCCTATGCACTGTTTGTCCTATGCAAACAGTGGGCTTCATAAAGTATTGAAACTATCTGTTTTGAACTTGCTGGTAGTCAGTCATTTCAATATCTATCATAAATTCATCAGTTATGACATCTTGGATGTGAAACTTTCACTTTGTTTTCTATGCTTTAATTCTGACCTGAGAGACTAAAGAAAATTTAGATTTTGTACAACATTGACCTTTTCCTTAGTTATAGGTGCTTCAGTACATTCTACTGCACATTAAATATTCACATATCTCTGATAGATGAGATGACATCCATAGTCCTAAAAGTGATGATTACAGATTAATTTATTTTGATTGAAATATTGATTTTAAAGGCTAGCAACCGGATTCTTTACAGTTCAGTACTTTTACAATCACTTAAATATGTTCACAGTGAAATACAGAGTAGGTGGAAAATGCTATTATGTTCATTTGCTGGGCTGTTTTATTAATTTCACCAAAATTTAAATGGCTATGTAGCATGAAAGATAAAAATCAACCAAACCTTGTATTTCGTTATTATTGGAAAGTACAATATCATCTGAAATTTGAATTTCTTCATTAGCTAAACAAAGTGAAGTGACAAATCTGAAAGCTAAGAACATAAATCAGGAGTAAATAAGAAACAAGTTTTTGCTTCACAGTTATGATAAGGTTTTTTTTTTTTTATGATGAAGTTACATACAGAAAGATATAATATACTTACTAAGAAAGTGTATGTAAAATCTTTTGAAAGACTTCCATTTATATTTTCCTTTATGTAGTTTCAGTTTATTTCATACAAGTTAATAGTAGCCTCCAAAGATTTACTACGTAGATTCAAAGTGTTAACATTTTGTTGTGGTTTGACTCAGCAGAAAGCTAAGTCCCACACAGTTGTTTACTCACCCTCACCTCTCCCAAGTGGGATGGGGGAGAGAATTAAGGAATAAATACAGTAGAACTCCTGAGCTGAAATAAAAGCTATTTACTAAGACAACAGAGAATAAAAGAAATACCAGTACATATATATATATGTGTATATATATATATATATATAAGAAATAATAGATGATACACAAAGCAAGGGAGCTAGCCAGCAGCCCCTCCCTCCAAGCAAGAGACTCCCCTTCCATAAAATTCACATGATGTGATGTGGTATGGAATAGCTCTTTGGTCACTTTGGGTCAGCTGCTCTAGTCCCGTCTCCTCTCAGTTCCTTGTGCATCCTAACTGCTTCACTGAGGAACACAATATGTCCTTGGCTGTGTTCAACACTGCCAGGTGTTATCAGGTTTGTTTTTCTTCTGAGACCAAAACATAGCTTCATACCAGACACTATGAGAGAAGTAACTTCTGTTAGAAACTAAGACACATTTTAACTCCTAAATTTAGAAGAACAAAACATGGGAAAATGTAACCAATCTGAAATAATTATTGTATTATATACCACCCTGATTTTTAAGAATATGAATTTTCTTACAACAGAGTTTAATGTTATGCTATGATATTAAAAACATATGGATATCATGTATTGGTCAATTGAGTGGAATGTTATACTACATTTCCGATCAATATGAAATAGAGAATTTGTTAATTTTTTTACTTAAGATGTAATATTTTATTCAAAGAAGCAGTTCAAAAATATGAGATTTTAAAAATATGTATCCCTTACTTTTTCAGGAACAACAATTGTGCGTGTACGTTAAGACAGAAATTGGGTCTCGTAGATAGAAATGTTATCTGGTTTTATGATTTCCTGAATCAGGCAAGAACTTGATCTTCATTAAATCAGAATATTAAAAAAAAATCCCAGAAATGATGAGATTTTTTTCCCACTAGTTTTGTTCTTCTGGTACACACTATTTGCAGAAAACTTACTGGAGATTAGACAAGTAGTTTTCTGACTTATGAAAGCTGCAGTTCCTCCATTCACATAAAACATGGATGGGTCAGAAGGTGGAGACTGGGGAAGCAATGTCCCTCACACTGTAAGTGAAAATCAAGAGGAACCTGAACATCCATAAATCTATGGGTCCTGAACAGACACGTCCCTCAGTCCTGAGGGAATTGGCTGATGTAGTCACCAAGATACCCTTGATGATATTTGAAAAGTTATGACAGTCAGCTGACATCCCTAGTGACTGGTAAAAAGGAAATGACATGCCCATTTTTAAGAAAGGTTGAAAGGATGACCCAGAGAACTACTGACCTGTCAGCCTCAACTCTGTTCTTGGGAAGCTCATGGAACAGATCCTCCTGGAAGCTCTGCTAAGGCACGTGGGAGACAGAGAGGTGAAGAGACAACAAGCATGGTTTCACCGAGTCCTGCCTGACTAACCCAGTGACTTTCCATGATGGAATAACTGCATCTGGGGACAAGGGAAGAGCCATTGATGTCGTTTCTGGGACCAGTGCTCTTCAGTATCTTCATTAGTGACATCAACAGTGAGATTGAGTGCACTTCCAGCAAGTTTGTGAATGACACCAAGCTGTGTGTTGCTGTCAACATGCCAGAAGGATGATATACCATCAAGAGGCACCTAGACAGGCTTGAGCAGTAGCCCAGGAGAACTTCATGAGGTTCAACAAAAACTAGTGCAAGGTATAGCACCCAGATCATGACAACCTCCACTATCAATACAAGCTGGGGGATGAAAGGATTAAGCACAGCCCTGACAAAAAAGGCTTGGGGATATTGGTGGATGGCAAGCTGAACATGAGCCAGCAATGTGCCCTTTCAGTCCAGAAAGCTAACTAGGCTGCATCCTGAGCTGCATCAAAGAAGCATGGCCAGCAAGATGAGGGAGGTGATCCTGCCCTTCTACTCTGTGCTTGTGAGACCTCACCTGGAG
>WBMW01004948.1:28271-53522 GCA_013396635.1 Penelope pileata
GTTCCTTGTGCATCCTAACTGCTTCACTGAGGAACACAATATGTCCTTGGCTGTGTTCAACACTGCCAGGTGTTATCAGGTTTGTTTTTCTTCTGAGACCAAAACATAGCTTCATACCAGACACTATGAGAGAAGTAACTTCTGTTAGAAACTAAGACACATTTTAACTCCTAAATTTAGAAGAACAAAACATGGGAAAATGTAACCAATCTGAAATAATTATTGTATTATATACCACCCTGATTTTTAAGAATATGAATTTTCTTACAACAGAGTTTAATGTTATGCTATGATATTAAAAACATATGGATATCATGTATTGGTCAATTGAGTGGAATGTTATACTACATTTCCGATCAATATGAAATAGAGAATTTGTTAATTTTTTTACTTAAGATGTAATATTTTATTCAAAGAAGCAGTTCAAAAATATGAGATTTTAAAAATATGTATCCCTTACTTTTTCAGGAACAACAATTGTGCGTGTACGTTAAGACAGAAATTGGGTCTCGTAGATAGAAATGTTATCTGGTTTTATGATTTCCTGAATCAGGCAAGAACTTGATCTTCATTAAATCAGAATATTAAAAAAAAATCCCAGAAATGATGAGATTTTTTTCCCACTAGTTTTGTTCTTCTGGTACACACTATTTGCAGAAAACTTACTGGAGATTAGACAAGTAGTTTTCTGACTTATGAAAGCTGCAGTTCCTCCATTCACATAAAACATGGATGGGTCAGAAGGTGGAGACTGGGGAAGCAATGTCCCTCACACTGTAAGTGAAAATCAAGAGGAACCTGAACATCCATAAATCTATGGGTCCTGAACAGACACGTCCCTCAGTCCTGAGGGAATTGGCTGATGTAGTCACCAAGATACCCTTGATGATATTTGAAAAGTTATGACAGTCAGCTGACATCCCTAGTGACTGGTAAAAAGGAAATGACATGCCCATTTTTAAGAAAGGTTGAAAGGATGACCCAGAGAACTACTGACCTGTCAGCCTCAACCCTGTTCTTGGGAAGCTCATGGAACAGATCCTCCTGGAAGCTCTGCTAAGGCACGTGGGAGACAGAGAGGTGAAGAGACAACAAGCATGGTTTCACCGAGTCCTGCCTGACTAACCCAGTGACTTTCCATGATGGAATAACTGCATCTGGGGACAAGGGAAGAGCCATTGATGTCGTTTCTGGGACCAGTGCTCTTCAGTATCTTCATTAGTGACATCAACAGTGAGATTGAGTGCACTTCCAGCAAGTTTGTGAATGACACCAAGCTGTGTGTTGCTGTCAACATGCCAGAAGGATGATATACCATCAAGAGGCACCTAGACAGGCTTGAGCAGTAGCCCAGGAGAACTTCATGAGGTTCAACAAAAACTAGTGCAAGGTATAGCACCCAGATCATGACAACCTCCACTATCAATACAAGCTGGGGGATGAAAGGATTAAGCACAGCCCTGACAAAAAAGGCTTGGGGATATTGGTGGATGGCAAGCTGAACATGAGCCAGCAATGTGCCCTTTCAGTCCAGAAAGCTAACTAGGCTGCATCCTGAGCTGCATCAAAGAAGCATGGCCAGCAAGATGAGGGAGGTGATCCTGCCCTTCTACTCTGTGCTTGTGAGACCTCACCTGGAGTACTGCATCCAGATGTGGAGTCCTCGGCACAGGAGAGACATGGACCTGTTGGATTGCATCCAGAGGAGGACCACAAAAATAATCCAAGGGATGGAACACCTTCACTATGAGGACAGGCTGAGAGAGCTGGGGCTGTTCAGACTAAAGAAGAGAAGGCTCTGAGGAGACCTGATAGAAGCCTTACAGTGTCTTAAGGGGGGTACAAGAAAGAAGGAGACAGACTCTTTAGCAGGGTCTGTGTGAAAGAACAAGGGCAAGTGGCTTCAAAGAGGGGAGATTTAGACTGGATATAAGAAAAAAAAATTATGAAAAGGGTAGTGAAGCACTGGAACAGGTTGCCCAGAGAGGTGGTGGAAGCCCCATCCCTGGAGACATTCAAGGTCAGGCTGGACCAGGCTCTGAGCAACCTGATCTAGCTGTAGACATCCCTGTACATTGCAGAGTAGTTGGACTAGATGACCTTTAAAGGTCTCTTCCAACTCAGATGATTCTATTATTCTATGAAAAGTTAATGCAAAATAATAGTATTTTCTCTTAATTATTTTGAGGGATCATTCTTTTGAAATGCCAGTTTTCAAAGATATTTTTTCAGGTTATTCTCCAAGCAGCTGCCTTTACAGAGACAAACTTTCTTTTGATTTTTTTTATATACCAGTAAAAACTGCCTGAAACCTGACATGGTTCAAGTTTATGAGAACTTGAAAATGTCAGTAAAATTTCAGTGCAACTAAATGTTTCGTTTTCAGTTTTTGCTTGTATGGGTAGTTGGCACAGAGGTGAACAATTGAGCAAAATATATTAATTTTCTGTATTTTGTCATTATATCTTCAGTCCTTGAACTATGAGCATTTATTCCAATATAAGTGGATGCCTAGTCCTAAGAAGTACAAAGGGTACACCTAGAAAAATAATCTTTTCTCCTCACAAGTAGTGTTTTTCATTGTGTTTTGTTTTTTCTATTTCTTTAGTCTCTTCTTTTTTTTTTTCTTTGCCTCACCGACAAAAGACTACACAAAATATTTATGTTAATAAAAATGGTTTGGTGATTAGAGAGATGTAGAATTAGAGGTATATTTAACTAAATATTAATATGGCCATATTCCCTTGATAAATGTTTAAGTACATAAAGATATTGCTATAATATTAGAAATATGATTCATATATGGACTTCCTTCTAAAAGAAATAAGAAATGCTTAGAAGTTATTTAAACCACAAATTATTAGTAAGCTTTAAATGTCTTTTTTCTGTTTACAATAGAAGGTAAATTTTATTTAACAGCAGTAATGACATTATTGTGAATGAAAGAAGAAACAAGCTAAACAGAAAAATTTACTTGACATTTACATTTCTCTAATGAGTAGCTATTGACTCTTATGAGAAAAATATTATTAGTAATAATGCTTGTCAAAATGCTGCCGTATGGCAAAATTAGGCTTTAAGATTCTATTGTAAGGGAATAATTACTCAACTGTATTTGCTTATTTCCTGCCTATCCCTCTACAATTGGCCAAAATCATCTGAACTAAATGATTTCTGTAAAATCACATAAATAATTTGTTTATTTTGAGTAGGATGGATTGCTTAAACACATTGGCCAAGATAAATAACATTTATTTTGGATATAATTCAATATGAAGTTATACTGGAAGGATCTGCATGTTGATAATCTAGTAAGGAAAAAACAAGCACTTTCAGTAAATTATGCCAAAATAAAACAAACAAATCAAACTTCCTAGATAAAGCCATTATGTATATATATGAAGAAGAACCTCAAGAATTATACATAGAATTTATACATTTAGGGATAACAGCGTTTAAAAAAAGTGTGTTGTACAAGTAATTCAGTGAACAGTGAAAGGAACGAGCCCTAGGGTTTTATGATATTGTCTCTCAGATGAGCTCAGTAATATAAACTTCAAATCCTTCCTCAATAACTATTACTCCTCACCATGTCCTTACCTAACAAGGTATCTTGGTATTCAGAGAAAACATCAAAGAATGAAAGTTTAGATACAGCATGACAGCTAAACCAAATCCCAAGGCCACGAAAAGAAGGCTTTTACATTGTCTTAATTACTAAGGTGTGAGAAGCATTACCAAAAGATAGAGTTCTGTTTATGAATACATTAGCTGTTACAGTTGGCTAGACTAAACTGAGATATTCAGATTATATCATGCTTGCTTTAATGTGGTATAATCCAGGGTGATGTGGTGTACCAAAAAGTTCAAACTCACACCACACCACTATACCATTGTCCTCTCCAGAGCTGGGAGCTCTGCTATACTGGTGCAGGTGTTCCTGCTCATTTTAGCTACTTCACATCATCTGTCTTTCCCTTATAGGAGCCCCACCCCCTGGGCCTACCCCCCCTTCCAGTCATAAGGGAAGCACAGGTGCAAACAATCTTCCTGCGCTCCCCAGGCCAGCCACACCCCTCTACCACCTGAACAATAATCAGTTCAGGCTGTGATCAATAATTTCCCTACATGTGGTTATGAAACTGTCTCAGTATGTTGAAATCAGAGAAAAGATTATAATAAGGACAATTGTTTCCCCTTTTCACTCAGTCATCTGATTTGCATCTTCATAGCTACAGTTATGGAGACATATCCAATTAGGGTATTTTCCAGGCTAAAATTTATCATATGTGCTTCTCTGACAGGTGGGATGCAGATTTTTGCTGGTTTTATCTTTCGAGATTATTCAAAATAGTCAGACAACTTCCTAATGCATTGAATTCCTAACTCACAGAATCACAGAATCATTGAATCACAAAATGGCTTAGGTTGTGAGACCTTAAAGATCATATAGTTCCAACATCCCTGCCATTTGCAGGGTTACCACCCGCTAGATCACACTGCTCAGCACACCATCCAATCTGGTCTTGAAAACTTCCAGGGACAAGAACACAACTTCTCTGGGCAATCTATAACAGTGCCTCACCGTCCTCTGAGTAAAGAATTTCTTCCTAACATCTAATTCTCCCCTCTTTTAGTTCAAAGTCATTCCCCTTTCTCCTATCACTATATGAATCATAGAATCCTTAGAGTTGGAAGGGACCTTTAAAGGTCATCAGGTCCAACTCCCCTGCAATGTACAGGGACATCTACAGCTAGATCAGGTTGCTCAGAGCCTGGTCCAGCCTGACCTTGAATGTCTCCAGGGACGGGGCTTCCACCACCTCTCTGGGCAACCTGTTCCAGTGCTTCACCACCCTTACTGTAAAAAACTTTTTCCTTAAATCTGACCTAAATTTCCTCTCTTTCAGTTTGAAGTCATTCCCCCTTGTCCTACCCCCACAGACTCTGCTAAAGAGTCTGTCCCCCTCTTTCTTATAGTTCCCCTTCAGATATTGAAAGGCCGCTATCAAGTCACCTTGGAGCCTTCTCTTCTCTAGGCATATGCCCGTGTAAAAAGTTGGTCCAGCTCCTGCTTATAAGTTCCCTTCAAGTACTGGAAGACTGCACTGAGGTCTCCTTGCAGCTTTCTCTTTTCCAAACTAAACAAGCCCAGTTCCCTCAACCTTTCTTCATAGGAGGGGTACTCCAGCCCTCTGATCATCTTTGTGGCCCTCCTCTGGGCCTGCTCCAACAGCTCCACATCTTCCCTGTAGCAGGGGCCCCAGGCCTGGATGCAGTACTCCAGATGAGATCTTACATAGGGAGAGGGGGACAATTGCCTCTCTCCCCCTGCTGGTCACCCCTCTTTTGATGCTGCCCAGGATATGGTTAGCCTTCCCGGCTGCAAGCACACACTGCTTGCTCATGTTCAGCTCATGTTCACCAGGACCCCCAAGTCCTTCTCTGCAGGGCTGCTCTCTCTGAGTTCTCCCAGTCTGTGCAACACTTTGCACTTGGCCCTGTTGAACCAACCTCATAAGGTTCTCATGGGCTCACTTTTCAAGCCTGACCAGGTCCCTCTGTATGGCATCTCTTCCTTCTATGGTGTTAACTGCACCACTCACCTTATTATCATCTGCAAAATTGCTGACGGTACACTCAGTCTCACTGTCCAGGTGGGTGGCTAAAGAAACTGAAAAGCACCAGCTTCAGGTAATCTGAACTGAAAAATCAAAGAATAAAGGTTTTGAAATTACAGCTATGATGCACACAGTTCTCAAGTACCTAAAGGCACTTTGTTCCCATGTGCTTCTGTGAACAGGAATAACATTTTTAGACAACAAACTCAGATAATCTTGTTCTTTCTAACAAATTCTTCAATATTATTGAGAAAATTTTACTCTTTTTTATCAACTCTATACTCTCTGTAGTGAGCTTTTCTCACATTGTCATTTTTTCAAAACACTTTTTGTGAATAGATTAATAACTTAATTTTTTTCTAGGAAACTTGATTAAGTGAAATGTCCATTGCAATACATCTAATGTGTAGATGAACCAAAACTGAGGAACTTGGATCAGTGAAACCCGATTAGCTCAGTCCTGCAAGAATTCCATTATTCTTTCTGTGACTATAATTGTTAGATATATTAGTGCTTATGGGAAGCTTTCAATCAACTGTAGGAGTATGATAAGGAAGGACACAGAGATGTCTTAACATGGTGGTACACACCTTGGTGTTTTTTATCCCAATATCTGAGGTTATATTACCATAGTTTTGTTTCATTTTCTATGGAGAGAGATGGAGAAAATTCAGATGGATACTAGAAATTATCTTAAAATTTAGAAAGTTATTGTAGAAAAGATTCTGAACTTCTGATAGTTCTACTTACCAAATAGGATCTCAGTAGTGTATCTGAATATTTTGGGTTTTTTTTAATTTGTGGTTTGTTTTTTTTTCTCTGACTTGTTTTATTTATATTCACTTACTGAATTAAAGCAAAACATTCCTAATTGTACAAAATTATCTGCTCAGGACTGTGTTAACAGTTATACAGCAGATGTTATATAGCAGGTACATAAACTCCAGCTACGATGTTATAAATCCAGTTATTATTTAGTAGTGGTTGGTAATTAACAGAGTTTTTCCCCCCCCCTCCAGGGACATTTAGAAAATGAAGGGATGGGAGGTATTTTGGGTGCTTCATCTGAAAACATTGACAAAGAAAGACCAAGAAAATTGTCTAAGGAGAAAAGTGTGAGAGGGATTTGGATTTAAAATTAATTTGAAGTTACCTTGGATGAATCATTATAGGGAAGAAAAGCAGAAAATAAAGAAAAAATCATAAGATAATGCAGTCTAATGCAACCTGCTGTTTTCTCACGTAATCCTGGTCTTTCCTAATTTTTTAGGAAATATTGGCCACAAAATTCACTGTGTGCAGTTGCTTGTTTTTCCTTCTGTGTCAGTAGATACAGTAAGCTCTAGTCTTCCCCTCTGATTCATTTCTGACATTCAAATGTGAACATGTCCATATAACATCAGAAATCTGTAAAATCATTGTGCTCATGTGATCAGGTTATTTACTCTAGAAGAGATAGAGAACCAGGCCACTGTAGCTTTTTAGTAAATGTTTATCAAGAAAATAGTACAGTAGTCACTTTTCAATCTTTAAAGAGCTTTGTCTAATCAAGGATGTTGTGAATTGGCTGATTTGTTTACCTGATTCAGTTTCTCTGCTTAGCATGGATACAAAGCAGCTTTGAATGTTTTGAAAAACACTTCAGCATAATTGCTATGCACATCATTGATCTGCTAGCCTCCTAGAGTTTCTTGTTTTCCATTGGCTTTGCAGTATGTAATACTTAAATAACAAGTATGCTTTTTAATACAAAATTTTAGGTTTTATCCTTAAATGCTGTATCAATAAAAATGAATTAAATTATTTATATATCCTTAGAACTGACTATATAGTTGTCGTGTGTGCTTTTTTTCATTTTTAACAGCTGAAAGCTTTCTTGTAATGCATGAAGAAAATTCTTCTAATTTTTCTATATTATGCTATATTTTCCTTTTTGTCTGTAGCCAGACATTTTTACCTCCTTATGCCTATTTCTTATAGTTTTATGGGTTTACTTCTCTTACATGTGCAGAAACCAGAAGTTCAAATGTGTTTACTACCTCTTGTCACTGCTTACGCTGCTATTTGACTTAATTCTGAGCTCTAATGAGAGAAGAGAGTTTGGCTAAGCAAAGATTTTTACAAATTAACAGTCCAGTGACCTTCAGGAGTTTCTGAAAAGAAAGGAAGCAAATAGATACTTACAGAAGAAGAATGAGTAAGCCCAGCACCATGTGGTCCATCTCTCCTGTCAGAACTTTCTCAGAGTTCGTCTGTTTCAACATGCACAAATAAGTATCTTGGCTGCAGATAGCAGTCCAAGGTCTGAATTGGATTTGATGTCTGTGGTCCACATTTCTCCATCCTGCTCTTCATTTCTTCCACTTTGTGTAGGAATGCAGGAAGTTTCTAATGAACTAGTTTGGAAGATTGGAGAGGAATGCAAAAAGATGTATGAAGAGGAGGTTTCCAAGGATAAGCCATACAGTATCAGTCCAGTTTTTGTGGCTTAACACTGACAGGAGGCTAA
Organism: Penelope pileata; assembly: GCA_013396635.1. NCBI lineage: Eukaryota > Metazoa > Chordata > Aves > Galliformes > Cracidae > Penelope > Penelope pileata. Next base: position 36,402 of record WBMW01004948.1, read on the forward strand.
GGTAAGAAACAGCCAGTCACTCACTCTCCCCAAGTGGGATAGAAGAAAGGGTTGAAAAGGTAAAAGTGTGAGAACTCATGGGATGAGATAGAAACAGTTTACTAGGTAAAGGAAAATCCATGCGTGCAGGCACAGCAAAACAAGGAATTTGTTCACTATGAGAAGTCCTTATCTTCTTTAGGATTCTTCATGTACTTCTAATTTTGAAGGGAGATTTACTTTACATAGGCATGGAACTCTTTCTCCAATAATGAGAAAACACAAAAATTTATCTTAGACTAATTTATTTAAGGCATTTGCACTAGATGTACACTTTATCTATTTTTCTTCAGTGATATCCTTTAATCTATGTTTATGATGTTGCACAAGAAGTGTTTATAACTCCAGAAGAAGAGCAGTATCAGAAGATGAAGCAAGTGGCCTCCATGACAGTGAGTGAAGAAAGGTAAAGATCAATGTCTCCACTAAATTGTGCATTATATTAAGACATTGCACAGAATTTTACATTTTCTTTTCCCTATGATCTTTAATTTCCCTACATTATTTTTACATATTCAATAACTATGACGTTTCTCAAACTTACTATTTTCAGACAGTATGGTCCAAATATCTTATAGCAGTTGGCAGATTTCTCACATTTCACAATGAAAATGAAGAATGAATCCCAGATAACATTGAGTGGTAAATTTTAATAAATGGTGACTGCTTTATATAAATCAGACATCCAGTTGGGAATCGTATGTGTGACAGGGCATGGAAACCTGGCGAGGGAGCTGGGCAGGGAGGGAGCCTGTGTTTCATGTGAGTGGTACCTGAGTGTGTATACCGGTAAGCTGGGAGATGTCCTGTTCTCCTGCACAAGCCAGAGAGGAAGAGGTGACTTAGCTGCCTGCTCTTACATTTTATGTGACTTCTGTGTGTAAGTGCTGTTAACAGCAGGGCTTTGTCTGTGGTAGCCTTTGTGACCAGCCACATCCGTGCCCTGCATGTGCCTGTGTGTGTCTCTGTCTACATGTCTGTGTGTCTGTGTCTCTCTGGGACACATACTCAGTTTTGTTACTGGCTGAACCTGCAGAAGGGTAAGAAGCAGCCACATCCCTTGGCCTGGGCAGAGACCTGGGGTCCCTGGACAGTCATGCTCCTGTCAGCCTTTAACATGTTTAATGTGTTCCAACTGCTAGGTGGTTTTCACTTCATGGAACAGCATGGAAGCTATCCTGAAATAAATCTGCCATAATGAGTATAGTGTGAATGTCAGGTCCTTGCACTGATTACTTCTCTCCACAGATTTGCTCCTAGTGAACTGCTTGACTTGCTAGTGTCAAAATAGCCTTTGGTGCCACAGCTTTTTCAATTACTTATACATTGATATTTGAGTCATATCAAGTGGAACCCTCTCTTGGTTAGACAGATAACTTTGTACATTGTTTTAAATTAAAAAGACGTATATTATTGTGTAATTTGCTTTAGTTATTTAAAACGGATCCACATCATGATTAATGTCATACTTCTTCAGTGTAGTATTAGTTATGATCATAAAATACACGATGAAAGTATACATTGAAAGTATAACCTAAAATTAGGCTAATGTTCTCACTTATTTGCCGTCCCTCAACTGAATGTTTTCTTGTTTGGTCTTTCATGTCCTCAAATGACCCAAAGTGATTGAATTTAGTAGCATTTAAACTTTGAATGGTTATCAAAATAACTGTTTATTGCCCTAGATGAACTATACAAAAATTAGACTTCTCATTAGGAACATTTCCAGTGTAGATAGTTTGCTACATATTCTATTATTTGCATGTGAAGTGTTTTACAAGTAGCAAGCAGAACAAGTTATTCTCTTCTCTCTTTACAGAAGAAAACATTCATGACAATGGCACAATTTCCACTAGTCTTGAGATATGCCTGCAGCCATAGGTCAAGTAGCAAGATACAGAAATGTCTGTATTTACTGACAAGTATTTAAGCTTGTCAAGAATAATGAAAATGAACATTAACTCACACAGAGTATAAAACGCTTTTAGAAGAGGAGAGCTAGTAGAGGAATATAGAAAAAATCTATGTGAAAGAAAGGCAATAATAAAATAAAACAGGATAGAATCAGACGGAGGATTTAAAGAAAGAGAAGAATTATAGTAAAATGAATTGGAGAAACAAATGATTGCTAGAAAATCATAACTGAGGAATGGAATAGAGGAGAAAATAGAATAATGCTTGCATATCTTGTCCATCTTGTAACAGAAACTAGAAACAGCATGATGAAAAAAAAGGAATAAAAAGCTGACATTTGTTATACTTCCCTTAGGTGCTTCATAGGTCCAGTCTTCCATACTATGTAATCAAACAACTTTAATATTACTTATCAGGACATTTACACTTATATAATAAAGACACAAACAAATGATGAATCAAGACATAAGTAGATATAATTTCAATAATAAATTACAATTAGACAAATTAAATTGTTTTATATGTATTCTTGTTTGTGGTATTATGAAGGTGAATTCACACCTGATCATCTGTTACTTGGTTAACAGGTAAACCTCAGATTCTGTTTAATTTTCCTTTTTTGTTAAAATCTTAATTATGATAAATTTATGAGAGTCTGTTGTGGAAACCTTGTGAACATCTTGTTAATTGAATGTTATCACAAGTTTAGGTAGCCTGGAAGCTAACAGGTGTCTTTTTTATTTGTACAATTTATTTTCATTATGTTTGGCAACAAATACTTTTTATGTTGCCAAACTTTTCAGAGAAACACTACTTCTTCATTTTTTTTTTGTCTTTTTATGTAGGAAGATACCTGGAACAGTTATATAATTTGAGACTTACTATAGCTTCTTATTAAATTTTTGTAAAAGTTCAGACTATGATAGCAGAAAGATTTTTTAGAAAAGCAGGTAAGGATTAGGACAGACAGAGCTCAAGAAGATGTTTTATACATTCAGGCTCTATTTATTACTGAAGATGCTGACAACTTATTCAGGGAATTATTACACCTCAGAAAGAATGATTTTGTTGGGGAGCACAAAACATTCTTGGAAGATTTTTACCTACTTGAATATCATGACAGAGGAGGTTTCAAACAAACAAATAAACAGAAAAGTGAATATCTGACAAATAGTTTGAAGAATGAAGTAAGAGAAGAAAAAGAAAAACATTTATTAAAAAAATGAAGTGAAATGAAATGAAAAGTTATTGGGGAAACACTGAGAAACCAAAAATGCAAAGCTAGGGGTTATTGTAGGTTATTGTATTGGAAAGTGCACCTATATTTGAAAGATTAAGTCATTACTGGGAGATACAATAAAGCTATTGTGCATTTTTTTTTATTTATCCTGCATCTAGTATTTCTCTCATCAGTATTATGATTTATTGATTCCTATCTTGCTCATTAAACATATTAATTTTACAGACTTTAATATCCTGAAGATGTCTTGCTGAGATATCTTTATCAGTATTTTCTTTCCATTTAAAACATACAACTTGTATCTCAGAATACAATTTTTCATTACTCTCAGTGATGTGGTTGGTGGTATGTCACTGCTAATTCATGCAGGAAGTCTACAATTACCAAGATACCTTCTCATGTCATATTTAATGATTAATCATAGCCACTTGGAGACTTAAAGCAAGACTTAGAGCATTACAGTGCTCTAAGTATTTGGGAATAGAAACATAATAGGAAGAGGAATAATATCCTCCACATAAGAGAGCTCAGGATAAAGTATAGAAAATAAGTACGTTATTGTTATTTGCATATACAAATGTATGCATAAGCATTGATGCATATCTAAGGCCAGTTTATTCAAATTAACTAATTTTTAATATCATTCAAAGTTTTGGATTTCTATTTTTTAACTTTTTTTGGGGGGGGGGATGGAATTTTGGGATGAGCGGTGCAATTACTTAACAGAAATGATCTTTGTGTTTTCAAAAGGAATCATTGAAGAAAAGGAAGAAGGAAGGTCAGTTTTCCATCTATCTTGTTGGCTTTAGATCTCAAAATGACTACTTTTAAAATAAATTATGAAATGAATGGAAATTGTATTTTTTTGACTGATATAGTGAATATAACTGGAAAGATGCCTCCCAAAGGAAGTGTGAGTCTCGATGTTTAATGGTTTCCCAGTCTGCTGCAGATGAGTGTGATTAGCTTTGATTTTGTGTATTTGTATTTTTCTGTGGCTTGTACATGATGTCTATAGCTATACTTTTGCCACATGGAGCGCATACTAAGAGAAGAATTTCTTATAAACTTGTAGCTTATTTTGTATGTCTGTACTTACGTTTGTAAAAGTGCATACATATTTATAATGCATTTGTTCATATTTGTAGATTTTTATTCACATTTTCTTTATGAGTTGCGGAAATCAGACTTCATAACCTTAGAGTGGTTGTAAAGCAGGTATGTTTATTCGGCGCTGCGCACACACGCTGGGCACAAGGGGGATAGCTCCACCTTACTTGCGCACCCAGAAAAAGCAAGGCTTTGATTATATAGATCTTAATCATGCATATTCAAAGAATAGGAGAGAGCATTACAATTAATTCCAGGAATAGAAGGGATTATTACAATTAGTTCTTGGAAAACATTATAATTCGCACCGCCCCTTCTGAGCATGCACAGTGTTTTCTGGTAATGGTCTTCGGGGGTCGCAGAGATGAAGGCCGTATGTCTTCCTCGCTGTGCACTCTTCACCTCTGGGCAAAAGTGGAAGCTCAACTGGTTCCACCTAGATCCTCACTACAGATTGTCTTGTTGCTTGGTCCATTTGTTTTTAACAACTAATTAGTATTCCTCCGTATGTCTGGCTTGACTTATTTTACACAATGGCCTATGCGATAGCTGACTTTACACAATACTTATCAGCCTTCTCCAGGTTTAGTAATCATTCATCTTATATACAATGATTGCTGCAATGTTTAACCCTCCTGTCTCAGGACCCTTAGCCCTTTTTCCTTTCACTTTACCTCTCAGAGCTGGAATAAGAGTTCTAAATGAGTTCAATTAGCCAACAAAAGTTCTGATGAATGTTTTATTCTCCAAGATGGAACATTTCATAGACACTTAGAGTGGAAAGGACATTTGGAGGTCATCTGGTCCAATTCCCCTGCTCATGCAAGGCCTCCGGGACCATGTCCAGACAACTTTTGAATATATCCAAAGAGAGGGCTCCACAACCTGTCTGGGCAATCTGTTCCATTTCTCTGTCACATGCACAGTAGAAAAGTGTTTCCTGAATTCCAGGCCATACCTGCTGTGTTTTGGCTCATGTCCATTGCATCTTTTCCCCTCACTAAACATCACTGAAAAAGCCTTTAATTTGGTAAATACAATGACAACATTTTGGTTCAAAATATTTTTTTCTTCAAGTGAAAGAGAAAGATACTTCTTTCTTCTCCTTCGAATATCAATAGTTAGGGTGGTAAAGATTTGGAAATTAAAAGGAAAGTTAGGAAACCGCTCCCATTCAGAAAAGTACTAAAACATAGGTTTATGTTTCATTGACATAAATGAGAGCTTTATGAAAACCGAAATTTAAAGAAAACTATAACATTTCCCTTGAAAAGGACATCAGTGTAAACGTATGTTGCTTATATTTCTAAATGGGAGAAATGAGAATAGCTGTTGTAACTATTGTTAGTGTTTCTGAATTTTAAAATAACTTCTAGAGTCAATAGAGTTATTTTAGAAATAAATGAGAAATAGTTACTGTAGACATAGCATAAAAGTAGTATAAATGCTATCATTACAGGTGTAAATTAAAGAGAAAAGAATCCCACTTTCTATAGTACCACTAGTTGAAAGAAGTTTCCGCTTCTTCAAATCTATGTTCAGCCGTAGTTCATGTATTCTACTGTCTATACTGTGTCATTACTCAGTATTACTGAGTGAATAACAGGGCTATTTCAGTAAAAATACAATATAAAAAACAAATCACATTTTTGTAACTGCCAGCTTACAAGTATCCCACAGTGCAGCACAATATTCATCAAATTAAATTCCATTTAATTAAAAGCTCAGTCAAACAGATCAGTATTAAGTTCAGTTAAAGATGGCTATTTTGTGTCAATGTATTTGATATTAGGATATAATGAAGATGAGGAACATAGCTGATAAATGGCCTGGAACTTGATGAGGTCAATGAGAACTTTTGTACAACTAAAAATTATTCAGTGGCATAGACAAGTCATCAAAAAAAACCCATTCTATTCAGATAATAAGAGCTGATTTGGAAGCAGTGTAGGATTTAAAGTTTCAAAGCAAAATTTTTATTGTCTTTGCAAATTTTCATTAGAAGTTTAGTTAGGTATTTTTGGAAGACTTATCTATGTTGACATTATTTTAAACAATCCAAATTTTAGAGAAATTATTTCTGCTGAAAAATACACATTTATGCATCCTTTTCCTGTATCAAGTTACTCGATATAACTTCATTTTCTATGAATGGTTTCCCTAGCTGTGTTTTATACTGACAAATAGGTATGGAAAATGAAGATGTTTAACTCAAAGTGTGAAAAACTGAAAGGAGTGGACTTGCTACAACTTCCTAGACAGTTCTAGACCTGAGTTCTATGTTCAAAAAATTCCAGGTAAGTTGCCAGAGAAAAGTTTTCATCAATGCCTGTATTTTAACGGAAAATTATGTTAGGTCTTGTTAGCAAAAAGGGCTAAAAGAGTGGTAGCCTATTTTTATTTTTCCAATACTTCTATTGTCAGATTTTTTTTCCTTGTACAGACTTACTGAGGCTTGCAACTCTTTCAGATGATAATCTTTCTAATTGTTTTTTCTGCAGATAGTTGACTGTAGCTCAGATAGTCATGGCTGGCCAAGCATGAGCAGTTCTGTTGCTGCTCATAGATGTGAATTTTGAGTTCTGCTTCATCTCTGTCTGACATCCATCTCCCATTTTATGTATCTTATATGACTTATACTGCTTTGAAGTTGTTATCATAGAATGACTTGGGTTAGAAGAGACCTTAAAGATCATCTAATTCCAACCCTCTTGCCATTGACAGAGTTGCCACCCACTAGGTCAAGCTGCCCAAGGCCCCATCCAATCTGGCCTCGAACTCCTCTGAGGATGGGACGACTACCTCTCTGAGCAACCTGTTCCAGTGCTTCACTACCATTATCCTAAAAAAAAATGTTTTCCTTAGATCCAATCTAAATCTCCCGTTTTAGTTTGAAATCATTTTGCCTTGTCCTATCACAACATACTCTGCTAAAGAGTCCGTTTTCTTCTTTCTTTTAGCCTCCCTTTAGATACTGAAAGGCCACTATCAGGTCTCCCTGGAGTCCCCTCCAGGCTGAACAACCCCAGCTCTTTCAGCCTTTTCTCACAGTGGAGGTGTTCCATCCTTCCGATCATTTTTGTGGCCCTCCTCTGGACCCACTCCAACAGCTCCACATCCTTCTTGTGCTTTCTTGTCCAGACCTGGACACAGCACTCCAGATGGGGCCTTATGAAGGCAGAGTAGAGAGGGACAATCAACTCCCTCTCCCTGCTGGCCACCCTTCTTTTGATGCAGCCCAGGATACAGTTGGCCTTTCAGGCTGCAAGTGCACACTGCTTGCTCATGTTCAGCTTTTCACCTAATAGAACCTCTAAGTCCTTGGCAGAGATGCTCTCTAGGGGTTCTTCTTCTAGTCTTTACACATACCTGAGATTAGCCCAACCCAAGTAGAGTACCTTGCACTCTAAGAATGTTTATAATACACAAAATATAAATGTTTAGAGAGAAAAACTCAAAGTTTTCTCTCTTCTCTTAATCAGTTACAGGAAAAATAGTGATAACTGTTACATATTCATAATTGTAAAAGTCCTATGATAATTAGATGACTATAATTATCTAAACAATAAAAGCAGTATTTTTGATCATTAGGATATGAGTATCTCAGCAGATTCTCGAATATGTACTTTTTTACATGGATGAGAGTTGCTCTGAAAGTAATGCCTCCTGTTTTATTATGTTGGCCCATGATGTCAGAAGTAGATGTTAGTGGTATGGTAGTAGATGTTGAACCTTCACACCAATATTCCATTACATTTTGTTGCCATGACATAGAAGGCAGCAGAAAAATAGTCTGACAAAATGGCATCTCACATGGAAGTGCATGTGAAGCAAAAATGTAGAATTGAGATATTTCATGCGAAAAAAAATGCATCCATTGACATTCATTGATGCTTGCTGGATATTTATGGAGACCAAACAGTGGATATTGGCACAGTGAAGTGATGGGTAATGCACTTCAGCAACAATGATATAACAGCTGTGAAACAGTATGTCACCTCTACTGTTGCAGATTTTACCAACCACAGCATGCAGGCTCTTGTTCATTGCTGACAAAAATGAATAGTTAGTGGTGGTGACTAGGTTGAAAAAGAGTGTTTTGTAAGTGAGAGTTTTCTCTATTGTATAATGTTTTTGTCCTCTTCATTGTAGTTTCCATGGAAATAAATAAGAGGCATTACATTTGGAGAACCCTACACATGTATGTATATATATTATGGAGAGAGACAGACAGACAGTAAGGATATGTGAGTTGAAAGCTATACATTTCATAGGCATCTTCCAGTCTTGGAATCCAGAAAATAATGTTTTGGGAGAGGATGCTTGAATGGCACTAGTCTCTCAAGCTACATTAGAAAAGAGGACCAGATATTTTCCATCAAGTAGGATAAAGTTTACAAATTGATACTTCTCCTGTTGAGTGTTTCTTCTATAAAATTTTCTTTATTAACTGGAAATTTCAAAGAACAATACTCATATCAAAATATTTTGAAATATTTCATCTTTTTGAATGCCAGGGCCATAATTATAAAATTTTAGAAACTTGTTGCAAGCCAAAGCAGTTTGCAGTTCATTATGTCAATCCCAATCCCTCCGAATTAAGACTTGGAAAGGAGTCAAGGTATTGATTGAACAAGAGTATGCCTTTATTTTTTAAAAGAGGAGAGAGAGAGAAAGAAAATGAAGAGAGAGAGAGAAAAAGAAAAGCATATCACCACTGCGGATTCCACAATGTCTTGAGGGTCTCTCATCCTTCTGCTTCTTCTTCTGGGGTGGTCGAGGATGTGGTGGGGCATGCACCCCCACATGTGGGGTTAGCAATGCCTTTTATACCATATGATGATCCCTTCCAGTTGGGCCAGGAGCTGTTGCCAGACAGAGAGCATCCAGTATCATGTGCCGTGCATGCGCCATACTGGCCATTACTTCTCCCTTTGCATGGTGATTGTGAAGGGTTGTGGTTGAGAGGGAGGGTCCTGAGACGATCTTAAGAAAGCCGACTAACTCCTGACTTGTCCCTTGGATTTGTGCAGGGTGTGCTTGTTCTGTAACTTTCACAGAGTGCCAGTACAGTTTTTGTTCTGAGGCCTTCACAACATTGCTAAACTTTTGTTTCAGTAGCCATGGATTAGCAGCAAGTCTTCCCTTAACCAATCAGAAAGAGAGTGAGAATACACAATGTTACAGTTCACAGGGTCTGAGCCAGAGAGAAAGGCTTCACTTTAGTCCCACCGCTACCTACCAATAAAAGCTGCATCCAAAAGACAGGTAACGTTCTATAGATATTTTCTCTCACGAGTAAAATATTTTTCCAACTTGAGTTGTCTTCTGCAAATGTCTTGCTTTGTATTTTGGTTCTTAGAATCTTTTGACCACCAGGTCATAACTTCTTAACAGGATCGCTTCATTTATCAACTTCTAGATTTAACATTAAAAACCAGTATCTCCTCTCTGAAAGTTCTGAGTATATGGCATATATATTAAGAGGGCATAAAGAAATTAGAGAAAGTTTGTCAGACAATTTTCAGAAAGGCTGTCATCTAGGTCTGACTTTTATTCTGTAGGGAGTAATTTTTAACTAGCAATTCACATTGTCAGAGTCCTTTGGGATAGCTGTGATTGACAAATCCAAGCCAGCATTATGAAGCAATATTCTTCTGTATATTGGGCATATGCAGTGGCAACAATTAGAGATCTGCCTCAGAGAGAGAAAAAAAAAAAAAAAAGGTAGAGTGATCAAACATTCAGTTTAAAAACTTCTATCATTCAAGCAAGATGCTGGGTATTTGATACAAAATCAATTTTAATCAAAGTTCTTTCAGAGTCAACAATTGTTGGATCCTCAGCTTGGCGTGATCTGTTCTTAGCATGACAGCACCAAAGGCCACTGATTAAGGGATTAAAGTGGGATTAATTTATGAACAGAAGAACAGGAAGAAAAAAAGGATTAAATCACTTTTCAGTTGTTCTGCTTAAAAATAATATAGAACTATAAACTGTTATGTGTTCCTACGTAGAAATGTGATATTAGAAACTGATTTTCTGTTTCTGTCTGAAACAAACTTCTTTTTACAGTTTTGGCTACGTATTACTTTACACCAACATGTAGCATAGACAGTGATTTTGGCAGCTCTGTTTAATTGATTTTTTAGATTTTACTTGATGAATAATGCACATTTCTAGAAGAATCAATAGCAGAAGTAGAAGCTCAAAATTATCTTAAATGCATATAATATACTGCTTTAATTCCAAATGTGATAAGTGTTTTATGTTTTCCAGTTTGCATACAGTTGTTACAAAGAACTGAATTATTTATATTAAAACAGATGGATGAATTTTACGTTTAATATGCAATGAGATTTAGAGCTTAAGATGAAAATGAATAAGTAGATGTGAGTGAAATCTGCATTCCACATATTTATATATTTTTAAATTTCTTTCTGTATTTTTTTCTCCCACTGACTAAAGAAAGCCAAGCTCTGTCTCAAGGACAACTCCTAAACTCTGTAGGAAACAATTTTCAACTTTTTATTTCTTATTAGTTTACTAACTTAATAGGAAAAAAAATGTTCTCACTGTGTTCATGTTATTTTTAGAATTTTTTTTTTTCCCAAAAAATATTTCCAGCTTGAAAACAACCTTTCGGCAACTTGGTATGCATTTACAGAAAAAAAGTTTATATTTTATTCACCATCACCTAGAAAGTGCAGCTGCTAGATTCTTGTTTATATACAGGCCTCTGTATTACATTGTGACTTTATTTTAAAAAGGAATCATATCCATATTTATCCCAATTTGAGGATTTGAAATAAAACTTGTTTTGATGTCTACATGCAATAGGAAACTGTAGAAATTAAGATTTAAAGCAATGTTATGCTATATTCTCTCTTGTTGAGCCTGATTGATTCAATTTCTTTTCAGTTTGGCATCAAGTGCAACTCTTTTTCATGTTCTGAGTAAATAATTACCTTTATAATATGTTTAAAAAAAAAAAAGAATATTATTCTTTACATGTAATGTTATCTTACTCAGTAGGTCATGTTCTAGATAGAACATAATTTCTGCAATTAATTACTTTGAAATAGTCAGTTACGTGTTATTCATTGATTACAGGAAGATTAGGTGATTGAAACATTAGCATTTCCATAAGAGATGCTGCAAAGGGAAGAAAGTTTTCTTTTTTTCTACATTTTGTGACATAGACTAGTTTATTATTCCAAGTAAATTTTTCCATGGATATAAAATGAAACTGTCCTTGCACATTAGACTTTTCCTAGCCTTGTTTTGCTCAGTTTACACATTCTAATGAAGGATAAAGGTGTAGCTTTTCTTCTATAATGGTTACATTGAAATTTCAGATGAAAGGAGGACCCTTCAGCCAATGTAATTTTTTTTTATTATTTTATTTTTTTTCCAGGTACAGATCTTAATGCCAGACTTCCAGACTTCTTTCCATCAGTGGAAATATGCTTGTTCTCCAGACTCATCTGGCACAGAGTCAAGTGACCAACTTGCCCAGACAAGCTAGCTGAATCGAGTCTAGTAAGTCTGTCTTCAAAATCTATATGAGGTACTGACTGGTTTTGAATAAGAGTTAAAAAGCTTTAAGTAGCTTCTCTGGTTTCTACTCTCTGGTTCTGCTAGCAGTTTTTTTGTTTTGTTTTATTGTTTTTGTTTTTGTTTTGTTTTGTTTTGTTTTCTTAATTTATCACCATTGCTTTTGAAATCAAATAGACAAAAGTAGATCAGGCTAAGAGCTCTGCTTTGAACACTGAGTGACCGGACCTATGCATCTTGTTTCTGGAAATTCACTGCGGGATGTTCTTACTATAGAGAGTGTCCTGGTTTCAGCTGAGATGGAGTTGATTTTTCCCTCATAGTGTCTGGTATAATGCTATGTTTTGACTTTAGGAGAAAAACAATGTTGATAACACACTGATATTTTAGTTGTTGTTGAGCAATGCTGTACAGAGCCAAGGACATTTCGGTTTTTCAGCTTCTTGTATTGTCCTGCCAGTGAAGAGGTCAGAGGGGGCCCAGGGAGCTGGGAGGGTATAGAGCCAGGGCAGCTGACCTAAACTGGCCAAAGGGATATTTCGTACCATATGACATCCTGTGAAAAAAGCTTGAAACGGTGGGGAGTTGGTTGAGCGGTCAGCTGCTGCTCAGGGATTGTCTGGGTATCAGGCAGATGGTGGTGAACAATTGCTTGTGTGCCACTTGTTTTGTATACGTATATATATTATTATCACAACCATTATTCTTCTTTTCCTCTTCCTTTTTCTGTCATAGTAAATAGTTTTTTATTTCAACCCACAAGTTGTACTTTTTTTTTCGGGTTCTCTCTCTCATCCCACTGGGAGAGGGGTGAGTGAGTAAAAGACTGTGTGGTGCTTAGCTATACACTGGGTTAAACCACAACAGAGATAAATATGTTTGCTTTTCAAGGACTGGTTTAGAGTCATGTTTTTGTTTTTACAAATGCTGTACATAGATCCAAGGTATGTTTTTGATCAAAACATACAATCTTTCTTTAACTGAGAGAAACTACTATTCTTACATGACGGCTGGAGTTGAGGCACATGGCAGTCAAAAAAGAAAAGGGAAAGCTGTTTTGCTGACAAATGCTTTTAGTTGTGTCTTCTCTCAAATTAATAAAACAGTACGGAAAAATTACTCTGCAGACGAGGATGCTTTTTTTCCTTGATCTCTGCCCAAGAAACACCAAGAAATGTGAGTAGTTGTTCCACATTGTTTGCATGCTGTACCACTCAGATTAAGACTTCTCCAGTTCAAAAGATGTAATTTATACTCTCAGAGCTGCATTTCAAGTAATTGTTCTAAATTTGATGGGATTAAAATAGTAGGTGTGGTTTTAAGATTTCATATGTAGTGATGTAGTTCACAAGCATCTATCTTGGCAGCTGGATAGGGTCCCTGGTTGGAAGATTGTTCTAGTAACGGATTAGGCAGGTTATATTTTACTTACCCTGTACAAAGTCCAAGCTTGAGTTTGTCCTGAAAGTATTAACCTGATATTTAGAATTGCTTTTAACTCATACTACAGTTATCAAAAATTTACTACAATCATCCAGCCTGATAATTACTGAGTTATTTATTTATTTTTAATAATTCTGTTGTTCTGACTGCCATAGTACCACATATATGACCCTGGTAACTTCAAATGAAATAATAGTAAAAGAAAATTTTTGAGGAGAGAAGCTCTGACAGAAATTAGAAAGGAATGACTCTGACAGAGAGGTTGATTGCATTCCTTACACTATCATTATGAATTTAACTCACGTTTTCGTCTGTCACAGAATTAAACCTCCATAAAAAGACCTCAAGTCATCTATATCTTAAAGATTGAAGTGAAAATTACTTAATGATTCTTTTCTTTCTGTTCTAAAGTTTAAGTTGTTCATGTGTATGCATATTGCTAATTGTCAATAATTTTTCTTTCCATGCAATCATTTTGAGACCTTAGACATATAAGACACACATCAGGGCCATTTTATAGCATTAATAAATTCTTATAGTCTTCCTAATGTGATTTCATTTGAAATCTGATTAAGAATCAAATACAAAATTGGTTAGGAAAAGTTTGGAAAATTAGTTAGCAGTAACACTATCACAATAATCATTCAAAAGAAAATGGTTAGAAAGGTTCTTTCTTCTTTTGAAACAGTTTTAGGTAGGAAAGCAAATGACATCCAGAACTGGTCATTGTTTAATGCTTTTCACTGCAGATTTCTTTGTGTTAAATCAAAATAAATAATTTTGTTTTCTCCTCTTTCAGTAATGGGAAACAGATGCGTACCAATTTAATGGGACAATGAGGACAAGAATTCAGGTCTTTTTCAATCCAGAGGGCCAAGAATGTGCCGCAAGTGGAAGTATTATATTTTCATATCCTGCTCAACATATTATTTCATCCATGAGTTTACTATTTTGTTGCAGCATGTTTCTGAGTATTACAAAATACTTTTCTTCATCCTTCCTTCTTGCAAAACTTTAAAATAGATGTTGTCATCTGAAAATTTACACCTCAAAGTATTGTCACTGTAATTCAATATTTACTGTAACATGCCAGTCCTCTTCCATGTACCTATGGGAACCATCTACAATTATACTATCAGAATCCTTTAGCATTACATGTTGATATAAAGTCTATATATAAAGTGAATCTGCAGTACTCTTTACATCAGTAAGGAAGTGATTAGATCTGGATAAAAATACTTGGCATTGCTTGCAGGAAGAAAATTCCCATCTCTAAGCTTTGAAGGGGAAAAAAAGTTATCTTATTCCTAGTTTTGATAAAGCAATAAGCTCCCCTAGTAACTTGCAGTATAACTTCTGTGCTGCACTTCTGTTATACAATCCGTGCTTCTTTGTGTCTTTCCTAGCTACAATTTGCAGAGCTTAATAATGGAAATATATTTGCAAACCCTGTTTGCCTTTTATAAAGATAAGCTCTCCGGAATTCCCACGGTTTTATAATTGTAGGGAAACAGTTGATCACAGCATGAACTGATGATTGAGTACATGGTGGAGAGGTGTGGCTGGCCTGGGGAATACTGATAGACCATTTCCACCTGTGACCAGAAAGGGCGGACCTGAGACGGGGTTGCCCCAGGCTTAGATATAAAGGCCAGCCAGGCAGAGAAAAAAGTAACTTGAGGAGAAAGAGAGAGAGAGAGGACTGGAAAGGAGCCTGAGATAGAAAGAGAAGATCAAATGGAGTAGCTGTAAGAGTTTTGGGACTTTTTCTGTTGCAGTAATCATAGCACGTTATCAATTTGTTTGCTTGCTCTGTGTTATGTTCCCTTCAGAAGAAATCTCAGGGACATGATGGAAGTTGGGAAATGAAATAGGTTGTTCTTCTCTTGTATAGCTACTGACCAAGAGCAAAACATTCTAGAGAAGCTGGAGCTGGGACGATCTGAAAATTAGACTTAGTTTGAGATTAAAACATCTAAATTTCAATGCCTACATCTAAGTTTCTACCTATTAACATGTATCTTAGCACTGTTTGCAGTCAGTATAGTCTGTAGAGTCTAGAGAATCAGTACAATCAGTAGAACCTAGAAATTCTTTCAATCTGACCTGTTGGCTGTCTGGGCAGACCTACCATCTATTTCAGTGTGAATTATCACTCTTTAAGGTTCTGAGGCTTTAATGATACTGTTCTTTAAAATGAGACCAAGGAGAAAGGCAGTGGTAGGGTTTTAATTCTTGGCAGAAAGGTAGTACAAAGAGGAAGGTATGATAGTCATCAGAAGTTGGGGAATTGTCAGAGAAGATGCAGCTTGTATATGCAATTGGAAGTAAACTTCTATGCAAATGATTTCACAGGCAGTTAACACACAGCTGGGGAGGATGTCCTAAAGGGGAAGTTATAATAATTCTGTATCTTAAAGCAAAGATAGGGCATAGAATAGAAATAAATAGGTAAGTGGAAAATAAGATGCGTTTAAAAATGTTTTGGGACAGGAAGTATGGTAAGCTTGCTTTTTTACAGTTGCTAGAAGCTTAAGAACAAAGATAGGAAAAATGATATGTTTTGCCCTAAATGAAGACAATGCCAAAATTGGAAGCTTTATGGAAGGAAAATTCTCATAAGGAATAGTATAAAATCAGGCTCCGAGATATGTTGGAAATACAGCATAAATTATACTGTTGATGAAATAGTCTACATTTAAGTGTTCTTAATACTAAGCTAAATTAACAAACTTACTACTTCAAATATTGGTATCTTCACAAACCTAAATCCCAGGCCTAAGTACGAAGTGCATAGTAGTCTGTCTATACTGCTTCCCAAACAACTACAGAGGTAAGTGTTGCATGCTGGGAGGTCAGAGATATTAAGAAATAAATAGATGACCTCAATTACTCTGTGGACAAATGCCAAATCACAACATTAAACTCGGATGATATTTTTAGATGGTATCAGTAATAGAATAGCTTGCATTTAAGCTCACAGGAAGAAAAGCAACCTTTTATTTGGCTCAGTAATGTTCAGGATCTGGTTCAAAATCTCACTGTGAAAGCACCATTTGTAACAGCAACTATAAGGTACTTTCATTCAGCATCACTACAGGAGTATCAACAGACTAAGAATTCACTGGTGAACTTTAATAAGGAAAACTTGAGGAAAATAAGGAAGCTTGTTAAAAAGAAGCTAAGGGGGACAGCTGCGTCAGAAAACTGTGTACTTGTAGGCAGTGCAGAAACTACTGAAGAAGACCACAGTGATAACATAGCTTATCCCACCCATTATGAAATGCTTCAGAAATTGCAAAAGGAGGTCAGAGCAGCTAAACAGCAAAGGGAAAGCTTAGTAGTAATAAGAAGTGTCCTCCAAAAAAGTTGAAGTTGCACACAGAAAAGCTGAAGTGAATACAGAAAAGGACTGCAAAATATGATAGGTTAAAATAGGCCAAAAAAAAGAGTTTGAAAAGTAGGCTCAGGAATCGAAAGTAGTAATAGATTCCTGAAAAATGAAGAATCCTTCAAGAATATCTAAGGTCTGTGGATAACCTGTGTAAAAGGAGTTCCTGGAGAGAATGGTTACACTGAAGAAAAGGTGACAGAATCTGAAACTGAATAATGAAGGAGTTAGAAGGAAGAAGAATTAACACCACCCAGCTACTAAGACTGGTAGGCATTTACCTGGCAAGAACAGGCTTTCTAGGTAATCTATGGCAAAACATGTGAATTACTAACAGCAGTATGGAATGTTTTAACCTAGATTTTCCCCTTGATATTTCTGATTTGGTGAGGGGTGTACATGACACTAATCTTAAAAAAAAAAAAAA
>WBMW01004948.1:56047-76955 GCA_013396635.1 Penelope pileata
ACGGAGGCCTCCTGGCATTCTTGCCCACTTTCCTCTTTTTCGGGATGCACCGCTCCTGGGCTTGGAGGAGATGACCCTTGAATACCAACCAGCTTTCTTGGGCCCCTCTTCCCTCCAGGGCTTTGTCCCACAACACCCTGCCAAGCAGATCCCTTGTAGTAGATCCCTTGCTCTCTTGCAGTTCAGGGTAATGAGTCTGCTGCACACCCTCTTCGCTGCCCTCAGGATCTCAAATTCTATCATTTTGTGATCGCTGCAGCCAAGGCTGCCCATGAGCCTCACATTACTCACCAGCCCATCCTTGTTGGTGAGGACCAGGTCCAGCATGGCACCTTTTCTCGTGGGTTCCTGTACCACTTGGAAGAGGAAGTTTTCATCAATACATTCCAGGAACCTCTTTGATTGCAGGTGCCGATTGCTGGTGCTCCGCCGTGTTGTCCTCCCAACAGATGTCTTCAGTAGAACTATAGGGGATATCCAGTCAAGATATGACAAAAAATGTAGTTATGGTGGTAAATGCATTGATAATCTGTATCCAAAAATTATGTATTCTGAAAATATATTTAGAGGATTGATTCTTATTGATATTTTTGTTCCAGTTTCTTCCAAAATATTAGCTCAGATAATTGCCTACTTAATATTTGCTGATACTGTAACTGCTGTTTATTTGTGGTATTTGGTCTTCTTACAACTTACTCAAATACTTTTTGACTTTATAGACTTGGATTTAGGTCTCCTTAGAACTTAAAGTGGTCAGGAAAGTAATTTTGAGAAAAGTATATCTATTTCAAATGCAGTGTGTGCTCAGTCGTTGTAGCTGTCCATGTACACAATGATTAATAAAAAAAAAACAGCAGACTTTAGCAGTGCTTGAAATAATGTTTACAGCTCTTATGAGCCGTACACACTTTGCAAGCTGAGAAGATTTCATTCAGCAGTAATATTTAGGGCAACATTTTTTTATGATTCCTTCTTCTTGAAGGAATAAAATACAGACACTGTGATAATTTAAATATGTTCTTTATTTTTCTTTTGGAAATCAAACTATGAGGGTTGCATGGAAACTAATGCCTCTTATTTTATTATGTTGGCCTACAACATCAGATACAGTTCTTGGTGGTATGGCAGTAGAGGTTGAACTTCCCCACCACTATTCTGCTACATTTTGTTGCTGTGGGAGAGATGGCAGCAGAGGGGCAGTCTGACAAAATGGTTTCTGACCTGGAAGTGCAGATAGAGCAAAGGTGTTGTAGGGAAACACTTGATCCCAGCATGAACTGATGCTTGAGCACATGATGGAGGGGCGTGGCTGGCCTGGGGAATCACTTGCACCTGTGACCAGAAGGGGGGTGGACCTGGGGTGGAATTGCCCCAGGCTTAGATAAAGGCCAGCCAGGCAGAGTAGAAAGTAGCTTGAGGGAGCAGCTTGGGAAAGCTTGAGAGAGAGAGAGTATTGAGGAACAGTTTTGAGAAGCTGGAGAATGAAAGAGAAGAGAAAATGGTGTAGTCGTAAGAGTTTTGGGACCTTTTTCTGTTACAGGTGTGGAACTCAATTCTTCCACATGGGAAAATTATACCCATTGACATTCATTGACACTTGCTGAATGTTTCTGGAGAGCAGAAAATGGATGTCAGGACAGTGAGGGTGTGGGTGGTGCATTTCAGCAGTGATGACAGTTACAGTGGATCACCTCTGTTGGTGTAGATTTTTGACAACAGTATGCAGACTCTTGTTCATCACTGGTGAAAGTGCATAGCTAGTGGTGGTGACTTCTCAGAGTGTTTTGTAGCTGAGAATTTCTCTATCAAATAGAGTTATTTTGCTTTTTGTAGCTGTTACTTTCCCAGCAACATTTAAAGAGATCTTTTCAGCAATAATGGTCTGAGAAAGAAGGAGTGAACATTGGCTGTGAGAGGTCATAGCCTGAAGTCACTCCATCAAATATTTTCAGTAAAGTACATGTTTGAGAAACACCTGTTGATACATGTGTAGGGTAGGTGCACAGGCAGATGAGTGTCAATAAGAAGGTGAATAAGTAGTATAACAATAATAAAGAGAAAGAAGGAAGAGGAGAAAAAGGAGAAGGATGAGATGAGGACAGAGAGGGAAGAGAAGAAAAGGAGATATAGGAAGAGAGACAAGGAAGAGGGATGAGGGAGAGGGGTGTGTGGATGATGTGTAAGAATGGGGAGAGATCCTGGCAATGAGGAAGAGGAGGGAGAAGCAGCACTGCCAGCACTGGTGTAGAGATTCCCTTGCAACCTTTGCAGAGATGGAGGAGTGGAAGGAAGGTGTTTTAGCATTTTAGTTTTTGTCTTCGTTTTTCACTACCTGAACTTACTTTAATTGGCAATAAATTAAATTTTCCCCAAGTCAACTCTGCATTACCTGTGACTGCAACAGGTAAATGCTTTATCTTAACCTACTAGTTTTTCTGTCTTATTTTCTCCCCTTGTTCTGTTGAGGACAGAGTGAGAGAACAGCTGGATGAGCCTCTGGCAATTAGTCAAAGTCAACAAGCCATCTATGACATTTTTCCGTAGAACCTTTGTGGTTTCTGTATTCTTTCTGTAGATGCATGATACATGAAAAGATGCATATTCTTTTCTTCCTTCAACATAGCAGAGGATATGTTTTTATACCAGAACTAATTCACTTGGAGAAGGACATTGAATTATTCAGTTATTGAGAAAGGCAGCTGCCAGAATCACAGAATCATTGTGGTTGGAAGGGACCTCTGGAGATTGCCTAAATCACCTTGTGCTAAAGCAAGTTCCCTGTTCCCTACAGTAGGTAACACAGGAAAGCATCCAGATGAGTTTTGAATATCTCCAGAAAAGCAGACTCCACAACCTCTCTGTGTATTCTTTTCCAGTGCTTTGTCACCCTCAAAGGAAAGAATTTTTTCCTCATGTTCATATGGAACTTTGTGTTCCAGTTTGTGCCCATTGCCCCTTGTCCTGTCACCAGGCACCACTGAAAAGAGCCTGGTCCTATCCGCTTGACACCCATCCTTTAGATATTTATAAGCATTGACAAGATCCCCTCTCAGCCTTCTTTTCTCCAGGCTGACCTGTCCCACATTTCTCAGCCTTTCATCCTAAGGAAGATGTTCCAGGTTCCTAATCATCTTTGAAGCCCTCTGCTGGACTTTCTTTACAAATTCCCCATCTTTCTTGAACTGAGGAGCCCACAACTGGACAAAGTACTCAAGATGCAACCTCAGCAGGGCAGAGTAGAGGGGGAGGATAACTTCCCTTGATTCAACCTTGATTCTCTAAGTAAGACTCCTGTGCTAAATAGGGTTGTTTCTCTGCTGCTCTAGCTTGAGAGAAATTAAAACTAGTTTACCTACTAGTTACACTGCAAGATTTCTGTCTTTTCCCACCAATTATCTTCCTCTGTGTTGAGTTTGTTCACACTTCTGAGTCTCAGCAGAGATCTGAAAGAACAATCTGTTTTTATTCAGTATGTGACTGAGATTCCTCCATATCACAGTCCACTAGTAGGATGTGCTTAAAGCCAACTACAAATCAAACGTATCAAGAGTCGAGAAACAGCTATGAAAGTTACCAGGAGGAACAACTTAACGTTATAACAAAGTGTCAGTTTTGTAGCCCCTTTGTAAACAAAAGCTAACTAATTATGGCAATATTAAATGATACAAATCTTTTCTGTAACATAGAACACTTCCCATTTGGTATAAATATTTCAAGTGTCTAAAACTTAAAATGAGCATACATGGTATAAAAAACACTACTCAAGTAATTCCTCATGATAGCTTATAGAATCATTAAGATTTTCCTTTTTTCCTGGTCCTCTCCATACCCCTCCGTGCCACCAAAAGGATGGAGGAAAACATTTCCTGTACTCCTGCTCCGTTAACTAACTGCCCCAACCCCCTGAAGTTTCTTTTGGTAGCCCTCAGGCTTCTCCCAGTGACTTCCGGACTGGACTATCAGCAAAAAATAATAATTGGAGCTTATTCCCATGTCACTATTTTGGCACAATGAATATTAGGTGTAAAAGGAAAAAAAAGTTATAATATTAAATGGAGCAGTAGTATTTTTCTACCTAAAGATCTTTTATAGAATGATCAAGTTATTAGTACTGCCATTATGCAACATGTTAAATCTTACTTTATTACTTGACTTAAGGAAATGTTGAGTAATTCTACAGCATGAGAATGGAGAAGATATGTATTCTAATTTGTTGATGTTGCTTTCAAAAATTATATGTACAGAATGCTCAGCACATTGGAAGAAATTGTACAAATTTTAATAGGCATGAAATATTTAGGAAGGAGCCTATAGGATTTAATAATGACAGCATTCTGCTATTTAATACTGTATTCCTCTTTGAAAATCTGAATTTTATTTAGCTATCAAAAAAAAAAAAAACAAGTAGTAGATATTCTAGAATTCCTTTGACAAAAACTTACTGAATGATAGCATCTACAGATGTTTTATTGAAAAAATCTGCCAAATTTCCACTATAGGTAAAGTATTCAGAGACAAAAATCTGCATTAGTATCTTGATAATTTCTAACATAATTATCAAAATTGATTTATCTAAGTGGAATGGTAATCAAGATTGAGTTTTACGGTAGGTTCAATACTGTGGCTGGAGAATAGCCTAATCAGAGAAAGCAGTCTGAGTCAAGTTATGCTATTCAATTAATAAAGATCTTATGAGTATAGTTTTTCTACAGGACATAGGTGTATATAGATGCATGAGCTTTAAGCAGTTAGAGGCTTTCAGGAGTGTAACTCCCAGGTTACCTACAAAGCATGACGATGAGAGGCTTTTGATAGATGTTTTAAAACAGTATTGAAGGATATTGATGAAGCTGACATAATCCTAACACAAACACAAAAATAAACTGTAATAATAGAGATGCCTTCCACCCCTCACCACACTCCCTTGTAGTATTGTAAAAGAAAGATTGTTATTCTTCATATACTAAGAACTACCATTCTGAAGTGGGAGATAAATTCAGTATGTTAGTTCAAGAGCATCAGTCAGTCTAGAAGGAAGAGATAGACCTAACTGTGGAGTTATCCTGCTCAGGATCTTCTAAAAATCATTCTGTGCTAATTTGCTTGGGCAATGCTCAGAAGCTCAGCTCCTATCCTTCTGCACAGAAATATGACACAGTTCTAATGATTAGCTGAGAGATCTGTTTCAACTAACAACAGACACATTTTGAAGAAGCGTAAGAGAACATGGTCTTCCAGAAGCTGTAACTCTCAGCATAAAATAAAGGAACTTAACTATACTTTGTAAGAACAATTAAATTTGATGACTATAAGCTTACTATGCAGGACCTTAGCTGAAGTTTCTTCAAGAAGAGTTAACAGACAAGATCTATTTGCACCCCACTTAGTACACGTAGTAAAACCTCTGACGCCACAACACAGGTTAAAGATTTCATTGTAAACTACAGACCTGTTGACTGTAATGCAAAGTGTACATGTTGATTACCAAACAAAAAAACAGATTTTGACAAGATTTAACATACCCTTGAGTACTTTAAGCAGAGGTAAAATTTTCAAAAAGCAAAATGTTTGCTAAATTACTTTACAGACCTGCTGCAGTCTTACTGCTGTTTTAAAGATGAAAATGTTTATTTTAGTGGGCTCTAGAATAGAATAAATCATTACATCAAAGAGAAGGAAGCATATGAGTATTGGCAATGAAAATGAAATGGCTGTGTAATTTGCTTTACTTATCAAACTACAAATATATTCAGTTAATTTACAAATGAAGCTGTTCATGTCAGTTGTCGTCTACTGAACGGAAAATTCATCCAAATAAACATTTTTCTTTTATTATTGTCTAGAACAAAGTGAGGCAGTGACAAGATCATTAAACAAAAGCTCTAGTTAATAAAATACATGAATACAGGGACTCAGTTCTTCACTCTGAAACATGAGGATATTAATGCTCCTCTCAGTGTGTTCTCTCCATCTCAAGTTTTAACGATTTTGGACTCAAAAAACCCTCATTCTTCAAAAAAAATAATACTGAAGGCTATGCAGGAGGCAAAAGCAGGAGTCTATGACTGATTATCTACCAGCAGTGACTAAGTGAACCCTAAGGTGAAAGGAGATTATTATACCTTACTGCAGCACTAATAAGTGGTAAAAGCAAAAGGAGACACCCCTTTTCTCCTCATGGTAGCCGCTGATATAATGGTGTTCCCTGAATGTTCCAAATGAAATTAGATCAAAACTTTCAAGACTACTAGGCAAGGCATAAACCATGATTGCAATTCAGTGGTTAGGAACCAATTAGATATATTGCACTTGAGGCAAAGAATGAAAGAATAAGTTACTATCAATTTCAATGCATAAAACAGCCTCACAGTTCAGCACATTTGCTTTCCAATCTTAAAGTAAAACACACTAAAGACAATTAAAAACATTCTGAATGCAATCAGGTGAAAATACACTTGAATGCAATTACCTAAGGAAATTACTGTATATCAGCAGAAGTATGAACTGTCACTTAATCTGAGCCACATAATCAACCTTGAGGGCTTCTTAATGCTAACGGAGTTTATAATGTACATAACGTATCATGTAATAACACATAATGTACATTCCCTTTCTCAAAGAAAAAGCCTCAGTGGTCAAGGTCCTATCTTGATATCCTCAAAGTAAACAAACATTTAGGCATCGCCCTGTCTCTTTGGTCTTTACAAACTAGTGTTAGAAACACTATTAAAGTATACGCTAGACACAGGCTTCCAGGTCTATGGTGCAATCACAGAAGCAATCCCAGGTAAAGTATTAAAGGGTTTAATAATTGTAAACAAGAGATTTTAACTTACACAATAGCAATCTCCTACCAAGATGAGGAAAAGCCAGATCCCACACAGGAGATCCTTTCCCCTTGGCGGCTGACTCTTAAATAAACCCAGGGTACTCCCACCCTGGGTCCACCCCTCCTAGTCACATGGAGGGGAGTGTTGGGGCGTACAGGTGTTCCTTAGGCTAGCCACCGCCCTTCACCAGGTGCTCAATCACTCATTCAGGTCATGACCTCATGTTTCCCTTACAAGGTTTTTCCCTGGGGAACCCAGGGGAGCCCCTGCCACTCCCAGTCCTAAGGTTCTTTGCGGTTGCATGACTGTACCTTCAGCCTTCCTATGGACTCACGCTTTGCGTTGACAATTATGAGCACTGAAGTTCTGTTAAGAGAGTTTCTTGTGTCATAGGTTTGACTTCTGTCCTATCATTAGTCAATACTCATCAATTAGGATATGTCTTCATTTTTTGCCATTTTAGTTTTTTGATTCTCTTTTAGGCTTTCTTGTCTTCCTTTTGATACATAAATTGAATTAAAATAGGAAATGCAGATGATAATTTAGTTACTTGGGATCCTTCGTCCTGTCGTCTTTTCCCTCTTCATTTTCATACTACCACGTGGAGCTCTGTGATTTTACTTTTTTATTGCCATCTACAACCTGAGAATCAATTGTACTGATTAGATTATTCTTGTTGAAAGAAGTGAAATTAGAATCAAATTGAGGAACATCAGTAGTCATCTTGAAACTTCTTATTAAAGAATTCAGATGTGCTTATTGGTGTAAAATATTTCCTTTTATAGAGGAGTATTTCCTGTTAGAGAACTGGAAGCTTGTTTGCAGACTTTTCAAGTTACTTCCGCAATGAAGTTTGTGTTCACTTTTTAAATATATTTTTTTCTTATTTTCTTTTGTACCAAATAAGACTTTTTAGAAGTACAGAATTTTAAATAATTTCAATCTTACTTCTTGTTTTCCACTTTGGCAGTGGGCTAAAATATAAGTTACAGGTAAAACGACCTCATGCTCCTTTGGGTTTCAGGTTCCAGGTCATAGGTCTGCATATCATAAAATAATTTTACTGTTAAGATGTAGAAGTAAATTTAGATTCATACTAAAATACCACGATGTGTGATTTGTTCTTAAAACTTTTTTTTTCTGTGGTCTAATATTCCACAACTAACATTTTCAAAAACAGTAGCCTTAAAAAATAAATTTTACAGTGTCATTTGAGAGCATATGCAATTTACTATATCTGTACATAAACTTTCTCTGGTGTGGACTCACTAGGCCAGGTGTGTCCACAGCCTGTGGGCCACATGTGGCCCAGGACAGCTAATATTGCAGCCCACTCACTTCCACTGCGTCATCACGGTCAAGGCTCTTCCCTTCTGAGCAGCCTGGCCTGGCTTGGGCATACACCCATTGCTCAACAACCAAACATTGGTGTGCGATAAACACAGTCTCAGCTGAAACCAGGACAAGGAGAAGGTACAGTGCAGTGCTAACTCTGCCTCTCGTGCCTGCCACACACAGTCAGCCAAGCTGAAATCTGCATGCATTACACATTACGTGTGCTTGTGACACATCGTGAGGAAAAAAATAATAATAATATTTCAACATATGTAATGTTGTCTCAAAACAAAACAGAACCAAAAAATGAAAATGGCTTACAGATTTTAACATTTTTGGTGGATTTGACTGCTTATTTAAATGAATTAAACATCTGCCTTCAATGTGAAAACAGATTTATCTGTGCCATGTTTCAAACCATAGCAACATTCAAAATGAAACCTAAATTATGGCAAGCTCAAGTTACCATAAATATTTTTATGCATTTTGATATGCTGACAGTACTCCAAATAGTGAAAAATATGCAGATTTGTTTTCCATTTTGATAAAGGATTTTGAGAATAGGCTTCAAGGTTACCAAAAAAAATCAATTTTTTAGTATCCTCGTCCCTGGTCAAACCTGTCCTGATTTGACCTAGCAGACAGCTAAGTCCCACACAGTTGTTCGCTCACCCTCCCCCCTCCCAAGTGGGATGGGGGAGAGAATTAAGGAGTAAATACGGTAGAACCTGTGGGCTGAGATAAAAGCCATTTACTAAGACAGCAGAGAGAATAAAAGAAATACCAGTACATATATATATATAGGAAAACAAGAAATAATACACAAAGCAAGGGACCAACAACCGATACCCAACCGGCCATCAGCCCCTCCCTCCGAGCAAGAGATTCCTCTTTCGTAAAAATCACATGATGTGATGTGGTATGGAATAACTCTTTGGTCAGTTTAGGTCAGCTGCCCTGGTCCTGTCCCCTCCCAATTCCCAGCTCCTTATGCCTTCTAACTGCTTCACTGAGGAACAAAATGTGTCCTTGGCTGTGTTCAACACTGCCAGGTGTTATCAGTTGTTTCTCTTCTGGGAACAAAACACAGCTTCATACCAGACACTGTGAGAGAAGTAACTTCTGTTAGAAACTAAGACAATTTCCAACTCCATTTTCAGCCAACATAAATACGTTACCTGTGAATTTTCAAATGGAATGTATAGAGTTGCAATCAGATATTCAACTCAAAGAAAGATTTGATCATGTCTCCTTACTAGACTTTTATAAGACCCATCTTATCAGAGAGAAATATCACAAATATTCACAATGAAACCTTATTCACATCATTGCTTTTTGGCAGTATGTACGTTTGTGAACAATTGTTTTCAAGGATGAAGCATGGGAAGAGTAAAATTTCATCCCAAATCTCTGATGAACACCTTGAGAACTCACTGAGAATTGCAACCACTTGCATTGAACCAGACATTGATGCATTAGTTTCCCCAAAACAAGGTCAAACAACCCACTAGTTTTATGTTTTTGTTGCTCTTTTTAATGATGTAATAAAAAATAAAAAAAATACAAATGGTTTTGCTAGTAACATACATTAATTATATTGTATATATTACACGAGGCCCAAGACAATTCCTCTTCACTCAATGTGGCCCAGACAATCCAAAATGTTGGATACTCATGCACTTGGCCATGTAAATGGTTCAAACTCTTATCTAAAACTTTTACTGGGTATAAATTGGATTTTGTTGTCTAATATACCCCCACAGTACTACATTGTTGCCTTAAGTCTTTAAATTAATCAGTATGCTTCCCACTTTCCTCTTCATTAGTGCTACTTCAGGATTATTTCTTCTTTACTATCAGTATAAAACTAAATACCCTAGTAGAGTATAAATACCCTAGAGAGACAATGTAATAATCTGGTATTATTCTGTTTTGGTTTTCCCTTTCTCTGATATATATTGAACAAAATACCTATTCAGCACTTCTCAGTCAGCTACCAATTGCCTGGTAAGGATAGTTTCATCTTGTTCTTGCACTTGACAGAAGTAAAAATCTTTACTCAAATCTCAAAAACTATGTCTGCATCATCAATCCGAAGAATTCATGAGGTTTTTTTCTGGTGTTTACTTCTTAAATTTCAAGTTACTCTTGATATCATAAGAGCTGAAAATATGTTTTCCTACCCTATTGCAAAAAAAAAAAAAAAAAAAAGGCAGCTTTTAATGTAGCAGCATGATTCCAGGAGCTGTGGCTCTGTTAAAGGGAAAAAGGAAAAGCGTTAACTATTTTGAAGGATAAAATCAAGGGAGCAAGCAATAGAGAATTTTTCAAACGTTATAGGAGATGTTTTGTGAACATGTAATTTGGATCTAAATAGGTACTAAGCATCTGCTAATGACTTCTCAGATTTGAGGCTCGCTGGAGGCATTTCAAAGAATATTCAAGCACAGCTTGAGAGAACAGACAGCACAAAGGGAAGGCTTCACATAGATGTAGTTCTCTGTATTTTGTATAAAGCATCAAGAGAAGTTTTAACATTCCTCTACAGAAAACTTCTGATGTATGTAAGAGAATGAGCAAGTGTAGGGGGCTTATTTCGTGTGTAAACTATCACTAAGCATTTGTGGAATTTTAGCATTACAAGAAGCCCATTTCTTCAAACAGGAATAGGGTTACGTTCATGGACAGACATTGTGAATTATGTTTATTGTGCATATACAATTATACTTGTGTGTATGTGTGCATGTGTAGGTCTCTCCAAAAGTAATGACTCCTGTTTACTTCCATGGAAACTACAACAGCGACAAAGAGCACAGTAGCACTATTTGTTAGGGCGTATTCACAGCTATAAAGCAAAATTTTTTAACTTGTTAAAAACCATGTAAACATGTTTTTAACTTGTTTTTTACTGAAATACAAGAAATCAAAAAGAATTTACTCAACCACAGCTGTATTTTTCAGATGCTTAGCATTAATGCTAAATTGACTTGCAGAACACTCAACCATGAAGGTGGAGCGAAGGTAGGGTTTTATTCATGACTCCGTGTGGCAGCCGGATGCTCGGGGGACAACTCCTCCAAAGGAGCGTGCCTCAAGTAGCTTGGAGCACAATTTTATAGGGTACTTGTGTACAACTTAGATCCCTATCACGTGGAAGAATTTCAAGAATCTGTATCCTTAGTCATTCTGACCCCGTACAGTGCGTGCACAGGTTAGCGCCTAATCCCGAATGGCACATGCATGATCATTCTGAGAAATATCCAACAAAAGATTTGCATGATCCTTCCCCCTTGAGCACGTGCAGTATCTTTCTGCAGTAGCCCGAGTTGAGCATCTCCTGTTGGTTGTTAGGATTAGATTCCCATAGTCCGCATGCATGCCTGGGTATTCCATATGGTCCGGAGCTGATATTGGCATGGCTCAGATTGTGTTGCTGATTGTTACCTTTCTGCTTCTTTACTATAGGCTAAGGGAATCCTTATCAGCACCCTGTCCCTCCCTTGGGCTAATTCTTAGGAAAGGGGCACCTGACTAAACCAGATTGTAGAGTTTCTTAAGCACACTACTTCAAAGGCCCTCTTATCTACTAAGCACACTAATTATACTAGTTAGCTCAGCCAGGGAGGAGGGGGGTGTGTGTATTTTGTGGAGACCCCAACCCAAAGGAACCATTTCTTCACTTCAATAATTCTGGCATGCTCAACTATCAAGTGCTTCATAAATATTAATTCCATATTGGATACACTTTTTTATTCTAAATCCACTATTCATCAATAATTTTTTTCAAACAGAAACAGTGATGGATGCTTATGCTTTTTATCCTGCTAGAATCACTGTTTAGTCCCTCACTCATTACTATCAAATGAAATCCAACCCTAAAGTAGATTTAAATACCACCTAACTAGAGAAACAGAAACAGAGAGTTGTGTTAGATGTGGTCTATTTTGTTCCTGTATAGGTAACTTCTTTCTGCTTTATGCCTGCCACTGTTAAGTACCGTTAAGATCTATTGAGGCATGAAATTCGAGCCAATTTCCTTTGTTTTTCCTCTAAATTTCAGAGGTTTTTTATATCTATTTTCAAGTATATACATTTTTCATCTCGCTTAGAAATTGGATTATGAATAGTCATTTTTGTATAGCAATAATTGACTGAGAATTTGAAACATTTAAAAATTTTTAACAGTTTTTGGTGACATAATCTCAATTTGAGTCTATATCATTGTTTAACTTTACTATGCTATGATTATATTTGGTTGAAAAGTATAAGTTCTGTACACTGCTTGATGACTGAAAGTGGAAAGTGTGGAACTGAAATGCAATCAGGCAGGAAAGAATAATTAGAAAAACTCAGTTCTCAAAAATCATGGGACTTTATTGCTTCTGTGATATGCATACTAAGTAACAGTGGTTGCAATGTTATATCATTATATTTTGTCAAAGTAACACCAAATAAAAGGTCTATTTGGCATCTTACTTTTTATGAATTTGAGCTGAATACTTTTACTTCCTTTTTTTTAGATATAGTAAGAAAAATAACAATTAACAGAAAATATGTAGAATCTCTACAGAGAGAATTGGCATGTGGAAGACTGATTCAGAGTGTATGTCTGATATACGCATATACATATGTATACAAACATAGGTTATGCTGAAAAGAAGGCCTCCTATTTATTTCCATGGAAATTATAACAGCTATAAAGAGCACAAAAATACTATTTGCTAAAGCAAATTCAAAGCTACAAAAGACTATTTTTCAACATAGTCACCACCATTAGCTATGCATTTTTGCCATCAAATGAACAGGAACCTGCACATCATATTTGTAAAAATCCGCATGGCCGTCTGAAATGTGGCTTATATTTCACTTTGCTGTTCCCACCACTGAAAGACTTCACCCAATGCCTCACTGTGCTAACATCCACTGTTTGGTCTCCATAAACATTCAACAAGTGTCAATGAATGTCAATGGGCACAATTTTATCTACGTGAGAAATTCAATGATACACCTTTCCTTCATTCTCACTTCCATGTCAGATGCCATTTGGTCAGACTGTCCTTCTGCCATTTGTCACACAGCTCCAGCAGTGGGAGCGAGAGGATTCTTTAATATACCCGTGGTGAGATTAAGACACAAACAAGGTCAAATGTTGTCTGGCCAGTTTATTACAAATTCTAGCTGATTAGGGTGATGAGGAAGGGAAGGTGTGTGATAGTAAAGATAGGAAATGGAAAACAAGGGTTCTTTAGAGAAAGCAAGGTAGGGGGAATAGTCACCACCAGGGATCCTGCGTTGGCCCGGGGATGTCTTCAAGTTCCCCAAAGATGAAGGAAGGAGGTCTCCCAAACCTCAAGGACAGACAAAGGAAGAAGAAGAAGAGAGAGAGTTTCCTTGTTTAGAGGGGTCCTTTACAGCCCTGGTCTGCCAACATGGCATTCCTGGGCCAGTGGCAGATGTGGGCCCCTCGGCAGACGTGTGTCCCTTGCTCATCAGTGCTCAAGTGTATCTTCCTTGATGACTCTGGCAAGGACAGTCTTCTCTTCAGCCTTATCTCATTGTCCCGGGTAACCGCAGGGGAGAGGTAGCCTGCAAGTCTTCAGGCAATGTCCATATGCCCACATGTAAACTTTGAGAACAAAGGAAAGTCTTTCACACCTTGGTGTTAGTGTCTCACAGCAAGCTTTGAGACAAAGAGCTTAATAACAGTCTATTACACACAGCAACAAAATATGATGGAATATTGGTGGGAAGGTTCAACCTCTACTGCCATACCACCAACATCTTCCTCAGATGCTGTGGGCCAACACAATAAAATAGGATGCATTAGTTTCAGAGCAGCTTTCATACATATACGTGCATACTACACACTCACATACACATAAATGTAATATATATTTATTATTGTAATATATTTCTTAAAATAATAATATCTTATAATTCTTTACCCTCTTTTAAGGATTTATTATGCTATCTACCAAGCAGCCTGTATGATTCTTGAACAAATTATGGCTTTAGGATTTGTTATAGTAACATCAATACTCGTATTTTCCAGGATGGATATTAGCTATTTTTATATAAATACACAGGAAGACTGTGAGGCCTCTGGAAACCTGGATATTCTGCATAAATGCCTTATAAACTCTTCAAAAGTACCAACTACAACTGCATGATAATTAAACATACTTACTGTGCAATACTAATATCTACAGTATTGTCCAAATTCTCTGTAGAGAGGAAGCAGGTTGTACTTCACCCCAATGTATATCTGCTAAGTCTGTCTTGGGTGGACAAGAAATTTTGAAGAAAATTGTGCCCTTGTGAGAAAAGATCAAGTTTACATCTTTCTGTAAGACTTCTTAATGATATTTCTTTCTTATTCTGGTCTACCCTACTCTTTCCATGGTTCTGTGAACTTTGTATGAAACAGCAGCGGTTATTGTGCATCCGGACTCTGTCCATCAGAATTTACAATTAAGGCTGGCAAATTTAACTGTAGAGTATGAAGACCCTGTCTCCTGTGGCATGGAGCGTTTCCTGTATAGCAGTAATGTATTTTATCAACCTCAGTGGGTTTTTTCTCCCTTTTCATATACGGATTGAGACACTCATTAGTCATGATCAGTAAATCATTCACCTATGTCTGTTTTTATACGGAAGATCACTGCAATTTTATGTTTCTCCTATTCTTACTGCTTACCCTCTGTTGATTGTACAAAAATTCAACATCATACAAGGTCTGTTTTGATCCTTGAATATATCCTTGAAGTATATAAATTATTTCAGCTAATCTTCCATTCAGTCGTTCCAAAAAATAAGTGAAGCAAGAAGACAGTTCCTTATTTTAATATGAAATAATGTCATTTACTTAATTAAATATATGACACAAATTACTCTTGGAGTTTCAATTTTATCTATGTATACTACAGAGATTCATGTAGTTCTTCATAACTCCTTTCCTCCCTGCTTTATGTTTGCAGAGTGGGTAGGTTAAAGGAATATGCTTACTTGGCTTTTGTGTATCATGGAAACCAACAATATCATTTTCTGTTGAGAGAAAAAGCATATAAAATTAATTAAATCATGAAAGCATATTGCATATCATCTGCAGAAAAGTTTATTGCTCACTTAAACGTAATGATGGTTTTGTGTTTTGATGCTGCTTTCAACTAGAGAAAACCGACGATAGACAACCAAATTCATATTCAGGCAAGAATCTTTTCAAAGTTTCAATTACAGTGATGTAAACAAAGATTGGGTGTAAACAGAGTGATCACAAGTCTAAGGATAAAGTAGTATAGATTATTGCTGTAACTGAGCACTATACTGGAGCATACAAAAATTAGTTCACTGGCAGCAGTGGATGTCAATGCCATTAAACCCTCTGCAAAACTCATCTACCATCCTGACACAGGAGACAAATTCAGGAAACATTGGTGAAGATGTTGGTTGTTCTCTAGTAAAAAAAGAAAAAGAAAAGAAAGAAAATAACTAAATAACTAGAGGAGATATAAAGAAATCTTCCCTGACCTGTAATGAGAGGAAGTGTATTGGGAATATGTGAAGGTTTGTTTCTGCCCATAATGCGAAGCAGAGCAAAGCAAAAGTATGAAGTAATAATTATTTGTTCTAATTTGGATTTTAGGAGCAAAATGTTACAATAATTATGCAGTGGCAATTAAACTGGAATACTTTAGAGTTTCACAGCTTTTCTATTCTATATATAGATACTGGGAAAAATAATAACTGAGTAATATCAATAAAAACAAAGTGAAATGTTAAAAAGCAAAAGTAAATGATTTATAACCACAGTGCTTTAAGAAGGACTCAAAAATAAACTGGTAACTACATATGCAGATAGAAAGAAAGAAGAAAAAATCCTCTTCCTCTTTGTCTAGGATTAAATATTTCATTTTCAAAGTTCTCAAAACAGATTCTGTAAGCATTTTGTCCTATCAGTATTTTGGAACAACACAGATATTTAGAATGACCAGATATATAAAGGTATAAATATTTAAGCACAGCAGAGGGGCTGACAAAGTAGACAGCTTAAAATGATTTGAGAATCTGTGAAAAGGCTGATAAAGAAGAAATAAAGAAATTATTAATGTCAACTAAGATTGTTGCCTAGATATAAGCCCAAAAAATCTACTGTATGTTTCAAGATTATAAAAAAAAGAAAAAACTTAAAGGTTGAAATTTTAACTTCACTGGTAAGAAATGATGATTTCTTTTTTATTTCCATGTTGCTGGAAGTATCCCATATTATATCCTGCAACATTTTCATTACCCCTTCTCTCTCTCTACTTTCTTTTATCGCAAATATTATACAAAATCAATATAGTATGTACATACATATACGCATTTTAAACCTTTCTACCTCTTAGTTATCAAAAGTCAAGTCAAATGGGGAATTGCCATCCAGAAGAGATTTATTCTTAACCAACTAGTTATCTGTAGATTAAGGGAAAAAATGTTAATGAAGTTTTCAGATGACTTACTATTGTTACACAGGCACAAAGCAACAAATTTAGCAAAATTCAAAGGCTCGTTGTACAAAAGGGCAGCATTTGTCATATTTACTCTGAGAATCTGTATAGTTTGAAGTAATGATGCTGAAAAGAATAATGATGAATAACCACTTGAACTTAGTCTTCATTGATATGTTGTGTCTGAGATAAGTCCTTAGTTATCTAAGCAGAGAATCAACCACTTCTACTCACTAGAGGTGCGTTTAAAAAACACGTAATTTTTAATTTTAAGAATATTTAAAAACAATCAAGTTGTAAGTTTTTGTTTCACATTTTATACTTTTTGAATTTGTTTGTTTAATTATTATCCTTGGTCTAAGAAAAAGATGCAATCAGATCTACCTCAAAGATCAGGTTGATTTGGGATCCTGGAATTGCTGAGTGTTACTGCAGCAACATATATGATGACGGTCGCTTGTTCTATTCAGTTTGTTAATCAGGGAATAGTTTATCTCTCCTGAGGAGCAAAGCCAATCACTCAGTCTTTTAGAAGATCAGAAGTAGAACATTTAACAATTTTATCTATGACACAGATGATGGGATTGAGTGCACCCTCAGCAAGTTTGCTGATGACACCAAGCTGAGTGGTACAGTTGGCGCACCAGAAGGAAGGGATGTCATTCAGAGGAACCTTGACAAACTCAAAGGATGGGCCCATGTGAACTTAATGAGATTCAACAAGGTGAAGTGTAAGGTGTTGCACTTGGGTCAAGGTAATCCCAGATATGTATGCAAATAGGGTGAAGAGAGCAGCCCTGCTAAAAGGACTGGGGGGTCCTGGTAGACGAAAAACTTAACATGAGCCAAGGGTGCGCATTTGCAGCCTGGAAGGCCAATAGTATACTGGGCACCATCAGAAGAGGAGCGGCCAGCAGAGAGAGGGAGGTGGTTGTCCCTCTGCCCTCATGAGGCCCACTGGGAGTAGTGCATTCACGTCTGGGGCCCCCAGCACAAGAAAGATGTGGAGCTGTTGGAGCAGCTCCAGAAGAGGACCACAAAGATGATCAGAAGGCTGGAGCACTTTGCCCATGAAGACAGGCTGAAGCAGCTGGGCTTGTTCAGCCTGGAGAAGAGAAGGCTCAGGGGAGAGCTCACTGTGGCCTTCCAATACTTAAAGTGAGCTTATAAACAGGAGGGAGATCAACTTTTACTTGGATAGATCATGACAGCACAAAGGGGAATAGTTTTAAGCTAAAAGAGGGGAGATTTAGATTAGATATCAAGGGAATGTTTTTCAATGAGAAGGTTGTTGAGGCACAGGAACAGGCTGCCCAGAGAAGTTGTGGATTCTCCATCCCTGGAAGCATTTGAGGACAGACTGCATGGGGCCCTGGCTAGCCTGATCTAGTGCCTGATTTACTGGGTGGCATCCCTGCCTGCAGTAAGGGCATTGGAACTAGATGATATTTGAGATCCCTTCCAATCGAATCCCTTGCATGATTCTGTGTTTTATGGCTACAGCTGGGGAAGTAGTTTGTCCTGTTTTTGCTGCTGTAGGCAATCTTTGAACAGAAAATACGGATTTGCCATCCAGTTAGGTATCTATATGAAGAAGACATCACCACCTGTGTAAGTCTTAAAAAACAGTGGGATTCAGTACTATTTTCATCTCTCTCAGATGTAGTAATAGTGAGAACGAAAAAGAGTTACCTTTTTTGTCAGTCAATATCTTATTTCCAGATAGACTTTCACTGTGATGATTAATTCAGGGATAATGCTGTAAGTAAATGATTTTTAATGGCTACATATAGAAGAGGTCTTGAAAGAATCAAAAACATACCTGAGAAAAAAAATAATCTTCTTTTACACAGAGAAAGTGAAAATCTACATAGAGATGATAGATTAGCAAGCAGCCGTATAGACGATCATGTTATTCCCACTTCTTGGGTTATACACAACACACACTCATTTTTCCCATTTTTCCCATTTGGGTTGCTGACATGGATCGTATGAGAACGTGTCACTCACTTGACTATTCACTTAAATTCTAAACATCTTGGCAGTGTTTGCGGTGGATTATGAACAATAAAATGTATGGCTTCCAGAGCAAGGACTCAGTGCAACTTATTAGCAGAGCTGTGTCCTCAATAGGCTTGCAAGGATTTAGAGAATGACTACTGGCAAGTGAAGCCTTGTTGTTGAATGAGCAGCCACTGTAATGAATCCAGAAAGGCTATACTTAGCACAGCCTCTAGTGTGGCTCATGTTGATTGAATTGTAAATCAAAGTGGTGCAAAACTGCAATACATGTATGCAATATATGTTTCTTATTTAAGGCGATCTGAAAAAAAGTGTCTGTATATTTATATTATTAAATATTTATTAACAAAAACCAGAAGCTTGCTGGAATCTTATATCATTTTAATTTCTATTTAAATATTTTTTATTATTTTAAATTAAATAATCAATACTTTATAATTTATTTGATTGAAATATTTTATAGATATTTGAATTACAGTAGTTTTGAAAATCAGAAGGTGATTTATAAAAGGTCTCCAGTGAGTCACCTGAATGAGCAAATTCTGGATTTGATCCTAGATATGCAAATGTATTTAGGTTTCTAACTCTCATTGACTTTAAAGTAAGGATCTAAAATTGGAAGAAGATGGGTCTGCTCCTTGTCCACAGGTGAATTTGACTGATCAATGTGTCATGTACTGTGAAAGTAAAGGAGTCTTTACTTTAGGCTGTGGAAGAATAGTAGAATGAGGTCTGATCTTATACTAGTCACTGTAATAACTCCTTTTTCACGGTAGAAGATAAAAACTTCCTAATTTGCAGAGATGTTTGCAGTGTCGCAACCTGTACACTGATCTTCACTTACTTTTATCCCATTTTATCTTGCAACAATGTTAATCTGGGAGACACATTTTTTTCTTTCTTTCCCTTCTTTCTTTCTTGCTTTCTTTCTTGCTTGTTTTCTCACTTTTTTATCATTTATCGATGATTCTTCAACACTACGCAATAAATTATTGCATTAAAAAGAAAAATAAAACTTAATCATGTGTAGCCTTCGTATACTGGGCTCTATAAAAGGTTATTAAGCTGCAATCAAGCTAGGATAAACATCAAAGGAAGGAGAATAGGAAAGAGACAAACGCAAAGTGGATTTTCTTTATATGTATCCACATAATATCGTTATTCTGAAAATTCAGCTAGAGTAAAACCTACTTAAAAAGACAAAATCAAGATTAGCATTCATTAACTGATGTTCTGACTGTAGCATACAGTTACAGTTTCCCTTTTTTAGAAATATACAGATCTGAACCTTTCTTTCTCTGATGCCTATATCCCCATTAAATTCTTCCAATAGAACAAGCTTTTCTGTCCTCTCATCACTCTTTTACCTGTCTTTCTGGCTTCCATGAAACTTCTTCCATCCCTTTGCAGTGTCTTGCAAGTTGGGAGGCTAGGAGACATCAACACAACTCTCCTATCTTTATCCAGATAAAATTGGTCCCAGTGTTTTAGCCAGAATGGAAAATGCAGGAGATCAAGTTCTGGGTTAGGATTAAAGGAAGGACAGGGCTAGATGACATTGTAGTGGGGATCTCCTACAGACCACTTGACCAGAAATACCAAACAGCTAAGGGCCTCTACAGACAAACAAGAGCATAAGTGAATTCCTCCATGCAGAAAAAATTGCGTCATTGGCATTCATTGACTTGTTGAACATTTATGGAGACGAAACAGTGGATGTTATAGCAGTGAGATGGTGTGTTTCAGCAGTAGTGACACTGATGTGGAAGACAAGCCATGTTCTAGACAGCTATGCACAGCTGTCATACCATGAAATAAGCATTTTGATCAGCTCATCTGCATGAATCAGTAATTACAATCAGGGAACTGGGTACAGAGCTGATTATTGTCTTCAATGCATTGGAAACAATGATGGGAAGGTTAGACTGTCACAAACTTTGCATCAGGTGGCTCCCACAAATGCTCACATAGGAACAGAAAGAACATTGTGTGCAAATTTGTCAGGACCTACTGAACAAATACAAGACTGAAGGTGTCAGTTTCCTGGATCACATCATTACTGTTGATGAGACATGGTGTCACTATTGTGAACATGAATCAAAATGCCAATCCACAGAGTACCGACATGAATTTCCCATTGAAGAAAACATTCAAGACGCAGCCCTCAGAAGGTAAAGTGATGTGCCCTGTCTTTTGGTATTACAAATAAGTAATCCTGCTGGATTTCCTGGAACC